>BGPR01002101.1:0-37269 GCA_013235015.1 Araneus ventricosus
TAATATCACATTAATTAATATTATTGTTGCGAAACAAAGATGAATAACTAATTAACTATTTAAGATTTGTTTACATTTTCCCACTTCGTCTTTTCATTTCAGTGCATTTAAATAAATATGCTTTTATCTCTATGTCATATTTATAGTAATTTTCATATTTAAATATTTTTTTTAGAATAACTCCATTTAATGCACTGATATTTTTCAATTGTCTCTTTTCAAGCTATAAAATGTAAATTTGATCGACAAAATTAAGTTTTTGCCATTGCTGTGTAAGCAATTAAATAGATCATTCTTAACTGTAACTTCATTGTACATTCGTCGAAAGAAAGTTAAAAATTTTGAATGCTTATGAATAAAATATCTTGCGGCTATTACGTTTCTTAAGTTACATACTCAATTAAAAGAAAATGAGTGATATTGACATTGATGATCTTTTTAGTGTGTTTGATGATTCTTCTTCCAAGAAACCTAAGCAGAATGATCGTATTTCTGTAAAGCAAGAGAAAGATCCACAAAAGTAAGATTGTTTACGTGTTTGTAAGCCTCGATTTGAAATCTCAGTATATATTCTCACAGATATTTTTTAAATCATCTTTAAAATGCGGGAAGAGCAGTTTCTTTTGTTATATCCTTTTAAAAGAATATAAATCATTTGTTGTTGCAATGAGTCAAGTAACACGTGTTTTCTACCGTTATGTTTATAACATAAGATATTTCAAGATTATTTTTGTAGAAAATTGAATTATTTATTTCTACCTGCTGTTGAGAACCTTTTTTTCCCTTCATCCCTAACTTGGGATAATATCTTATTCCAAATACAATATTTCCTTGTTTAAACTTATTGCTTTCTTATTATTATCTTTTTATTGGATTTGTATTACTAGAAAGATCTCATTAGGAGAGTTTAGATGCTGACATTCTTTTTAATATATGTAATTTACTAAACATATATTGACTTTTTCCATTGACTTATAAAGCAGGTGACAGCATATTCGTCGAATTTTGATCTTGTTAAAAAAAATGCAAAAGTTGTTTCATAGGGTCAGTGGGGTAAAGTGGTCATACATCAAATAAAATGCTATAACTTTGTAATGAATATTGGTATGAATGTATTTTTTTTATTTTAGCTTTGAATAGTTAAGAACTAAGTTTAACATTTAAAATTATATTAATTGCAACACTTTAGTAGGAGAAAACATCCATTTTGTTTGTTTATATAGCAGTTTGAAGTTGGAATACCTAATTTAACTTCTCTCCAACATTTTGTTTGATTAAGTTTTCATTAGAGGGTCATTCCATGCGAAATGAGCAAAAATGAAAAAAAAAAAATTGTGGCCACATAGCAACAGATTCTTATGAAATTTGCTATATAGGTTCACTTTATGCATATATAAAAATACCCAAGATATTTTGGCTTAATATTATTAATTTTAGTAGTTTCAAGCAATTGAAGAGTTAACACTTTCAACAGCATTTGCACAATTGCTTAATGTAGCATTTTTAAAGCCCTGTATTTTATCAACTACTTGATATAAACAAAAAAATTGCATATTGTTGTAATCTTTGGAACATGCACTATTTATTTATTTCAAAGTTACTTTTTAAAATAAAATAGTTAATCTTGAACTGAATTGTAAAAACTGAAAATATTTCAATTTGGACAAAATTGAAACATTTTAAATTTTTTCTCAAGCTTTAAGGAATTTAATGACATTGTTGAAATTAATATCCAATAAAGTGCTAAATGTCATAAAAAGATTACCTTACTTTTGAAGTTGCCTTTTAATTCCTTTGTCTTCAAAATAGTGTTGAAACTTTAAGACATTGTGCGAAATAATAATTTTCCTCTTCATGTAGGCACACAAAATTAAATGAAGGAAACCTCAGACAACTATCATATTTTACAAGAATATAGGCCAGTATGTCTATCATTTGCTTGAAAAAAATCAAAATTGCCTTTTTATTTCTAAAGGTTAAAATTAAGTTTAAAATAACAGCATTTTCTTCGTGTTTTATGTGAAATCATTCATTTCAATGAAAAAATAAACTATATAGGTAGAATAAAACAATTACACAGATTATACAATTATACATATTTACTTTTATTAATAAAAGTTCAACAAAATTAAACTTAAAATACATCTATCAATTTTTTTTTTTTTTTCATTATCTCTCCAAATTTTTTTTCTATCTGATTTAAGGTTTGTTGCTCAATTCTGTAGGACCTTCCGGTTGAAGATGTTGATGGAACAGGTATTTTAATTAATATATTTTTAAGTGGTACCCAACAAATGTCATCTTTAATAGGCCATGTAAACTGCAGTGAAGGTCCATGTGGACTCATGAACTTTATAAGAAAATCATTCTTATCTGGTGAAATGTCAGTCACATTACCTAGCCACCAATAGTTATCATACACACAACAAACAAATGAAGATATTGAAATTTGATTTGGGCTCACTACCAAACTTTCTTTTTTTAAAACCTTTGTTTCTTTCACTGATGATTGTGATAAATAGGAAACAAGGATTTTAGATGTGCAGTTGGAAATGGGGATGTAACAATGATAGTTACGTGTCCCCAAAATAGCTGTTGGCACTTCATTAAATCGTTGTTGAAGCTTATTTTCAACTTCAATAACATTTACTGAAGGAACAAAAAAGAACTTAATATTTGTTATTGTAGCAGTGCAGAAGGAGAAAAGATCTTTTGCAGTTAAAATCTGATTATTGTAAGGTCTATGCAAACTTGTTCTTGCTGCTAATCGCTTGACAGTCCCACCAATGCCATCACATGAACTTTTGCCATGGCTTGTAGCAAAAAAGTGCCACTCTGATTTCAATTCAAAATCAGATTCATGGTGGCAAATGTTGACAAAGTTCTTACGATTTTTATACTGGGCTAAAGAGCCATCACTAAAATAGATAAGTTTCTTTACCAAAGGAAATTTTTCTTTTATGGAAGGGATTACAGCAGTTTGAAA
Source organism: Araneus ventricosus (assembly GCA_013235015.1). Classification (NCBI taxonomy): domain Eukaryota; kingdom Metazoa; phylum Arthropoda; class Arachnida; order Araneae; family Araneidae; genus Araneus; species Araneus ventricosus. The sequence goes on from BGPR01002101.1 coordinate 2,987, forward strand.
TGAAAATACTGTTGCTGTATCATGTATGGTGTGATCACTTATGATGCACATAGAGACTGTCTAGAGCTGATTTTCACTGTTTTTTCCATAAACTACGAGTGGATGAATTGTTGCTTGGCTATTTTCCCAATGGAAACCTTGAATAGCATCCTGAACAATAAACGAGTAGTTTTCAGAAAAATCAAGGAGAACTATGCACTCTTCCTGAGGGATGTTAAGTTTCATATCCTTTAGATATTTTGATTGAGATTTAGCAATAAAATGATGTTTTGTTAAATTTGGCATACACCCAACAAATGAATCAAGAAATTCTTCAGTGGACTCAACTTGTGTAATTAAAGTAGATCTGTCTGTTGAAATCCAACGTTTGTAAATAATTTCATCTGCATTTTGAAAGGCCTCAAACTTTTCAATTTCATTGCGAAAGTTTTCTTTTGGACACTGAGAACATTCTCCAAACATGCATTTTTGATTTTCTATACTGCAAACATATAGTTCCATTATTTTTAGCAATGAATGGTGAGGTTTAATAGAATGCAACATCAATTTCATATTTTGATGGATGGTACACACACATACAGAATGTGTACCATTACTTCCAGCTAATATGCAGTGTTTTGGTCTCAGCTCAGCAAATTTACTAAATCCAATTTTTATATTTGTATGTTGTTCTTTAAACTGGTGGTATGCTTCTTTTAAGTTGCAGAGAATCAATCTTTTTTGTTTTTGGACTTTACCATCATCTGTCCTTACATTAACAAAATCTTTCTTCCCAGGACATAAACGACTGATGTCATCTGATTCATAAAAAGTCTAAATAACAGAAATATCTTCCTGACTGATTTTTGTGCCTTGCCTTGCTGCAGGTTTCCCAAGAACACCAAATGACTTTTTAATATTTCTTGCTTTCCTCACTAAATACATTGTAGTGGAAAATTCTCTCTTTGTTTTTTCAAGACTCCAGCTTTTTGGAACCAGGGTGAAAATCTGGAGTCTGCATGGGATGTTGTTTCTGCAAACTTGATCTTAAGTTCTTCTACTAAACTATACAAGTCCTCATTCTGTAAGTCTACAGACTGGTGATTGTTTTCAATTTCAATAGGTTTTACTTGTAAAGCAGTGGCCAAATTTTCTTTTGTAGCTGAAACAATTTTCTCAAACTTTCTTTTTCCATATTGTTTTCTTTGAACATTACTAAGTTTGCTGACCTTTTTAATTGGAGAATTTCCCATTTCTTGCAAGCTGTTGTTAAGTTTCTCTAAATATTCCTCTGGAGTTCCTATTTCATAATCAGAATCAGTGTCATTTTGATTTTGATGCGAGTTTTTTACAAGAGTTTCACATGTGGGACAAATTTTTTTGCCTGGCAGTAACAATCCAAGTGATTTTTTTGCAGTATCTAATGTTATTATCCTAAGAGACTTTTTTACTATCTTTTTATGTCTTTTAAAAGGATCACAGCAAGTTTGTCCAAATAAATGGGTGTATTTCCGCAAATACACTTGTTCATGGTGAAAACAAATTTTTTCAAACTTATTGCCCAATCTCAAATGCAATAGTTCTCTGTCTTCAACTGTAAATTCACCAAGTTCTTTTAGGCCTACTGCTTTTACATAATAAGTTTTATGGCAACTTTCTAGCAAATTTTTTCCTACATCACAGATGGCAGGAGAGGTTTCCTTTTCACTACCACAATTGAACATAATTAACTTTCATAAATAGAATAAATATGGCAATTATTAAAGAAACACTTAAGCAAACAAAGAGACTTCATGGACACAGGTTTGGACAAGATAAAACAACAAAAACCGTGCTGCCATCTAGGTGCACTTGCAATGAACAGCCATAATTAGTTAAATTCTACTTTAATTAAAATTATTCTAGTGGCAAAAATAAGCTGAAGGCAATAATGAAAATTTTAAAATATATTAGAGACACTTTAATCTATAATATAAAACAATTTGAATAAATTAGGAGCATTCCTTTATGCCCAAACAAGGATCTCAAAAAGTAGAAAAAATGAAAATTTTCAAGATTATTATTTTCTAAAAATAGGTTTTCTTTATCAAGGAATTCAAATACAGTTACTAAATTGCACCAGGAAGTTAGTTATAAATAGTATTTCATTATATATATAAATTTTTTATTGCCTTTTCATTCCTACAGCTAGCAGAATAATTTGAAATCTGAAGTAAATTGTCAATTTTCCAATTTTTGTCAATATCTCAGATTAAATGAAAGCACTAATTAATTTTCATTATGACTTTTTCTGATAGATATATTTCCAGAGAATATAACAAGACCTTTTTTAAAAATTTATGTTAATAACTTATGGAATTATTGAGTTACAAACTGGCTACCTTGGACTCTGAAAATTTGCACTTAGTGTCAGCATCAACTTTTAATGTCAAATAACAAAGCAACAAACAGTTTCTGAAATTTTATATTTTGCATTTATTCATAGGTATACATGATTAACTTAAATAATAATTTTCATTGAAATCTGTGACATGTTGGCCACAGCCGATTTGCTCATTTCGCATGGAATGACCCTAGATTGACTCTGCAGAAAGCTTCATATAGATCTTAAGAATACTTCATCATTAACAGATAAGCTGAATTAATTACAGATATTATTTTATAGTAATTTAAGTAAGATGGGGTAAAGTGGTCATAGGGATAGGCTTCACTGTTTTAAAATTTCTTAAGCTTAATTTATAAGACGGATGTTAGTAAAATATTAGTTTAAGGTATATTACAGAATATAATTAAAAAGATTTGAAACTGGATAACCCCAATTTTTGTACCAAAAGCATCACATAATGCATATAAGAAATCGGCCAATTTCAAAAATGGATGCACTTTTTAGTGCATCAGCAAATGAATTCATGCTATCTTTTATTTTTTACAAAGGAGCTCATTTATATGAGCAATAGACTAAAGGTAGTGCTAAAATAGACTAAAGGTATGGCTTGGAAGACTTGGCTTTATCTAATTTTCTTTAGATTTGAAAAAAACCTATTCTTTTAATTTATGATAGGCACGGAAGTTACATGGCTTGTGGAACAGTAAAAAAAGCCATGCGTAATTGCACTATAATTTTTGTATAATTACACTCTAAAAGATTTGACTTGAGCTGTACTTACAACTCTATAACCACTTGTTTCATCTATACATAAAGTGGCCATATAGAATTCAAGAGAAAAAAGAAAAGTTTAAAAACAATAATGGAGGTTTGACTGAAGAAATTAGTAATAAAACAACTAAGAACTAATTCTTAAGAAATTAAGATTGAACAAGGAAGGAGCAGTTTTCTGGACAGCACAAGGAAGAAAAGTTCATCTGGTGGCTTCTTCAAACTGCTTCTTCTTTGTTCAATCTTAATTTCTTAAGAATTTCATTCATTATATTAGGTGTTTTTCATACTTTAAAGAAGCTTACAAACATTTCAAAGACAAGTTTCCATGCATAAAAATAGGTTTCTTTAAATTTGCTGAGTTGAGACGAAACATTGTGTATTAGCTGGTCAAAGTGGCACACACTCTGTTTGCGTATGCCTAACTTACCAAAATGTCAAATTGATTATAGACAATGCTAAAATGAATACTGTAACAAATGGTAACATAAAAAATTACAAGCAATGCCTACCAAAAGTACTTTCTAACCCATCAACAATTGATTGCAACATATGGGGAAATGTGTTTACTGTCCAAGTGAAACTGAGAAGGTACAATTTGGAAAGAATCCTTTGCTGTAAATTTGATTGAACAAGTTCCACCAGTGTGTTTCAGTTGGCCAAAGACAAGTTTCCTAGAGATCCTTTCCTTTCTAAAAACCTTCTTCTTAGAAATCTTCGGAAAAATGTATTGATTTATTCTGCAGCAAGTTGTCTTCTTTGGTTCAGCACAACTTCATTGCCAAACAACAAGGAGCATTCTTTAATTACAGAAAAGGATATCTCAAAGAGTTTGTTGTCACCTGTGATTTTTTGAAAATTATAGCATAGCAAGATGAAGCACACAGGTATCACTGGACAAGCCAACAGGTCACAATCCATCCTTTTGTAATATATTTCAAACAGGAAAACAAAGTTGAACATGTTAGTTACGTAGTTGTTTCTGACTGCCTAGAGCACAACACAGTTGCTGTTTACACCTTTAAAAAAACTCCTACCCTTTCCGACATCTAAATTTCAAAAACTTCCAAACAAGATTTTTTTTATTTTTCTGACGATAGGTGGTAGACCCACCCAATACAAAAATAAGAAACTTTTTGAACTTCTGCTTTCATGAGGAAGATTTTAAAGTGAAAGGAGAGTGTTATTTTTTGGTCACAGAACATAGAAAAGGATCTTGTGAAGGAATAGGGGATTCAATAAAGAGACTGACACCTTGTGCTAGTTTACAATGACCATATAAAAATCAAACTCAAACCCCAGGACAACTTTTTGAGTGGATTGTAAAAAATATTATCAAGGTAGATTTTACCTACTCAACCCAAGAGGAATATGCTGAATCAGAATTGTTCTTGAAAAGTCACCTTGATCAAGCATTAGCTATCCAAGGAACCAAGCAATATCATGCATTCATTCTCAAAACTACACCAACATTATTGGTGAAATACTTTTCATATGATTTGCAGGGTTGGGAAAAAGAAGTGTCAAAATATCCAAATAAACTGAAATTAGAAGACATGTCAGGTTACATCACCACTGTCTATGAAGGAAACTGGTGGCTCGGCTATGTTTTGCAGAAAAATGAAGAATTTGATTAAGTAAAAATAACTTTTCATCATAAAAGCTAATAAGTATTCTGCTAAGTACAAAAACATGTATGATTTAATTATTTTAGACTCATTACTGTATTCGTTCTTCAGGTTAGCATTCATATTTATTTTCACGGAAGTGTAAATATTAACCTTCTTGTAATGTTCAGCTCAAAGAGGGAATTAATGAAAAACAAGCTTCAGTTCACAATTTTTTTAACTATTAACCCATTGTCATCCCAAATTAATATTTTGCCAGGTGATTTACAACAATACAAACTATTCATGGAATTAATTTGAAAATTTTAAAATATGTACTTTTTGAAAAATTTAAAATTAAAATTTTAATTTAAATTTTCACAAAACATTTTGTATTGTAACCTATAGTATGTTGTATGCCATTTGAAAGAGCATGCAAAATGCTGTAAAATGACACCTGTCCCAGCTCTCCAGCTCAATTAGGAGAGCTCCTAGAGCAATTCAAAAAATTTCCGCTTGCGGTTTTTAGGCAAATTTTTGAAAATTTACATTGCTGTAATTCAAAAAGGAGTCCACATATCTTGATGAAATTTGGTATTTTTCCAAGTCTATATCAATAGTACATCTCTGCCAAATTTCATGAAAATCCGAGATGGTGAGGTTTATAGAGTGTGTTGATTTGACATGGAAAACTTAAAAAATGTGGATTTTATGACCACTTTACCCCACTAACCCTATAAAAAATGCAAATTAAAAATGAATGTGTAGTACAGCCTTGGTTAACCGAACTAAAGGGGTGGGGGGAGCCATTTCGTATAAAAAATTTTTTGGTTAATCCATGAATATTACTATTTTGCATCTAATTACAGTATGTAATTTGAAATGTTTTTAGTTAAAACTGAATTCAAAACTCTCTTGGTAGGCTACACTTATGTTCTTTATTAAAGTTAACCCTCTGCCGGCCATAATATTGCACCGGAGAGTTCAGGCACAGGTAAACAATATTGTTAATACTCTTAATATTTATTCTAAAATTAATCACTGACCTTCTTGGGGAGGCTTAAAAGAAAAACATTGTTGTAAAAAATAGTATCACCTTCACGATTATTTCCTTATAGTTCAGTACATGTTTTTTGGTTTTGCAATTTCAAAGGTATTTTGGATAACCCGAGTTCGGTTAAATGGGGTTTTACTGTATGTATATATATATATACAAATTATCCAAGTGTTAATTATCCTTTCCTTAGTTAGAAGAGACCATCAATTTGTAGATGGACTTGGTTTAAGATTTGATACAGATATACAATTCCAGTTATAAAACTATATGCCAGATTTCATCCATTTAACATATTGCATTTTTGTGTTATGGTGGTAACATCCACGTGGATGGACACACTTCCAATAGTTGAATTTCATGCCACATTTTAATATAAGTCTAGAATTGTGATATAAAGATCACATCTGAAATTTTATCTTCTTACTTTTTAAGCAACGGTAAACTATTATGATTTCGTAAATTAATATGGCACTGCCAATTTTGCTATGTAACTGTATTTGCAATGCCACTTTTCTCGAACAATAGCAAGGTCTGGAGGTTAAGAACCTTGAGTTCAAGCACTCCATTAACTCGCAGCACCATCACCATCGAAATTTTATCTTCCTAGTTTGTTGTGTTGTTGACGAACACATTTCCAAAAATTGTATTTTCAGACTTGGGGAGGTCAAAAATGCAAAGATTAATCAAAATCTTGAAGGATTTTTTTTGACGATTACAATACTTCTATTTGTATACATGAGAAAGAAAGAAGAAAAATGTGAAGTTTGCTTTGTTTATAGTGAATAAACAAAGAAATGAAGTGCTTTCCCTTCAGTTTTGTAATATGTTTCCTCAAAAATATGTCACTTTTTAACCCATAGTCAAAGGTTAATCTGTGTAGTTGATATGCAGTCCAATGTTTCTAGCTGTCATCATTGAAATATTATAAAAGTTTCAAAAATTACCTTTTTTTCATAGACAATATTTCTCATAATTTTTTATTTCTTAATATTGATATTTTTTAGGGGTAACTTTGGAATCTTTTAACTGAGGAAAACGATGTTTAAACTTCAAGAAATTATTTTTTAAAAGATGATTTTTTTAACCACAATAATGTTTAGGCAAATGAATGAATTTAGTTTACGATTAGTTACTGTGGGCATTAACAATAGATTGTTTATTACTTCATAATCATTTTGTGAAATTGCTTTTTATACAATTTTTTAGATATAGTATGTAGGTAAAAACTTGATTTCATTGTTAGAATTTTAATATGATGACATGTTTTTAGAATCGTCAATTTAAGGCAGATGAATTGGATATTATGTTTGTTCATCTTTGCAGAAAACTTAATCATTTATCACAGTTTGCTTTTTATATAGTAGAGTTTACCTATTGCTACCATTAGTTTTTTTTATTATTATAATTTCTGTATTAAGTTTGCTGAGTAAATCTTATCATCTGCATGACTTTTCAGGGTTAGTGATTTCTTGAAAGAAATTACCGAAGGAAAACGATCATATGATAATGAGGATGATTCTGCAGAATCAAAAAAGTTGAAGGTTTCAAACATTCTTGATGATATAAAGTGAGTTCTGTTAAAAAAATTTCCTCTTTTTGAAGTTAATCTAAATTGTTTTTATATTGCTGCCTTAATTTAAATCAATAATTGGAAAGAAAAGTAGAATTAGATTTAAGAATAGAGTATATTAGTATTTTTTAAAACCTCTATGCTATGCAGTGTTTACTTGCATAAAAGTGACATCCATTATTATTTTTTTTTTAATATTGTGTTATATTATTTATGAATATGTCATTTAGTTAAGATGAAATCTGTTTCATGAAATATTTACATGCTAATTTTGGCTGGCTTTATTATTTTTTTTTAAAGTTTAACAATTAATTTATAAGTTTCATGTTTTTTTTTTTTTTTCCTTGTGTTGGTTTCTTGTTTCGTATATGCACAGAAGTGCATTTTAATTGATCTTCTTGATATCTTCCTTTTATTTTTTTATTAGCTTTTAACGTTTTAAATTAATGACTTAGTGCTTTTTAAGATTATTCATTATAAGAATAATGAAATATATTTAATGTTATAAAAGTTTCAATTTATTTATTTTTATAAATTTGTTTAGAACTAAGAAGAATTTTAAGTGCAAAAATAGGCTGTCAGAAACAAAAATAAATTTAAGCTACTGCAAACAGTTTTAAAATTATAGGAGAATAATTTTTTTCTAAAAATAAATTTAGTCTTTATTTTTAGTGAAGATACTTCCAGCTGTGAATAAATTAAATAGTGATAGAAAGTTGTGGTGTAGTTTTTAAATTGTTAATGATTGTTATATAAAATTTCTCTCTTGCAGCCCTGAAGAGTTTTCTTCTAGAATTCAAGTCCATGTTGTTGAAACAGTTGAAGCTTGTCTTCATGAGGTAATTCAGTTTTTTTTTTTTTAATTTTTCAAATAAACTATACAAATATTGTAATTTATCTAAAATAGAAAGGAAACCCTTCTTATCTTTTATTATTATTATTATTACACTTGCAATTGTTTTCTTTTTTTGATGCAAAATCTTTTATTAGTTTATTCATTCTGTAAACACTTATGTTTAAACTAAAACTAGTAGTTTGTGTTTAAATTTTGTTCACTGAAACATACTGTGGCTTAATTTTAATTTATTTGATTTATTTGTGTTTATATACTTTTAAAAGTGTTTAATTCTTTGCACTTGTTAAAAGAGGCCTTTCAAATATGATTCATGAAAAAGTTATCAATGTTTATGTCAAGTAAGTTGGTACATCATCATATTAGCTTTCACAAGGTTCTCAGTTACACTGATTTCCATATGTCTCAGGTGTTTTTTTTTTTTTTCATTTCAAGAGAAATGCTGACATTAATTAGCTTAAGATTACTCAGGGTTCCCACGGTTCTTGAAAACTCCTTGAATTTTATTTGCTTTACTCTGGGCCAAAACATTTGATTTTTTGTTGTGTCCTTGAAAAGCCCCTGAAAAATAATTAAAATGACCATCCAATATTTTTTGGGACAGAAGAGAAAACCAGTTTGTCACTTGGTTTTGCTTTGAGAATTCCACCATCAGAACAGAGTGTTTGTATGGGAATGCTGTCCATCCTTAATCTTTGTTTGTATATTGAAAAGCAGCTTAATTTGACAATAGAGTAAAACTATACTACAGAGGGTATTTCTCCATCGAGTAAAAACAGCCCTGCAATTATTCTATGTTTTGAAAGTGACTGATATTTTTGAACAGAATTTTGTCTTAAGTATCAATAACCGATTTTCTCTGTAATGAAATCTGTTATCAAAACGTATGTTATTTAATTTCATAGAGCCAGGGAAGTCTGTGTTCATGGGAACACAAAAACTTAAATAGTTAAATGGATAAAATTTAGTGCAGTTTTATCATTAGGATTGTGGGTTCTTATCAATTTTTTTATTTCAAAAATAAAAATGCAAATGATTAATTTGATTTAATTATGTCATTTGCATTTTTATGTCTGAAATATATAATTTTATGGTCCTTGAATTTTTTTTCTTCAATAGGAGTGGGAACTCTATTACTTCTAAAACAGCATTGCTAATTTTTCTGTACATATTGCATGTAGTGCCTCTCTTAGTTGGGCAAAAATAATGGTTTATTAATTGTAGTTACACAGCTAATCATGAGAGAAGGCATGAGTATAAGATAGTGGAATGTACAAATTTTCCATGAGCTGCCCTTCTTTACTCTAAAAATGCTCTATTGGCAAATCAATTCTTGTCGTTAACGTGTGAGCATGTTTGCATCGCTCAAACCAAGTGCAGTGCAAGTAGTATCTCTTTCTTGTGGTATTTTTCTGGTATTCTTGACGTAAATTTGTTGCATGGCAAAATGAGCTTCATGAAACCATGGACACCATTTTATTTTTTTTCAGCACTGTTGCATGTATTCCTCATTAGGAGAATGCAGAAAAAATGATAAAAGACCATAAACTGCATTTCAATTGGCCGTAGACTTGAAACACTCAGGGTGATCTATCCACAAACCTCTCTCCCTCTTCCAATTAACTGCATTTACATATACACACATGAAAAAAGCTGGTATGTTTAACTGAATAGATTCTCAAGCAGAGAATTTAATGGGAAAATTTGACTAAAATGTTCGGGTTAAAGTTAGAATCTTGAAGCAGGAAAATATGGAGTTGTGTAAATAGCTTTTATGTATCAGCTCCTTGGCTGAGGGGCAACAGTTTACAATTATTGGGCATATACAACTTATAAAACCATATGTGATAAGTAAAATAAAATTGATTTAACAAGTGTATTTTTACAGTGTACAAAGAAACTTAAGTAGTTGCTAATGTACTATGTATGTTTTTGCTATGGGTGATTTGAATTATGTTTCAGTCGATGTGAATAATCAGTTATTGTGGATAATCACTGTGATTATTATGTATAATAATTAGTGATTATTCATTTTAACCAAATAAGCCAGTTAAAGTGAATAATTTGTGAAAGTTTATCACATTAACCAGTTATTATGAATATTTAGTGTGGTGAATGTGGTAATGAATGATGAAATTATAAAAGTATATATTTATTTACATTCAACATACCAACACTAAATTAGACATTATAACCAGACGATATTCACTAGTATGGTTTTTGAATACAAATGTTCTTATAAGTATGGTCCTTTTGCATTCGTCAGAAATAGAATTCTGGGATGACAGAAAGAAATGCCAGAGCACATTCTTACTATCCAATGAAACACAGTCAGTCTGTTCTTATAGCCATTAAGATATAAGGAACTAGAACAGCTGATATTCTGATAACTTGCACCACAAATAATTACCAATGAAGTTTGGCCAATGTGATTAATTACATTGATATGTGATCTCATTGCTTCATTGGTAAATGTGATTAATTCAGCAAAATTATTCTAACATTCAATGAGCAAGTGAAGCTACTAGGTTCAGTCTTCCGCTGCTGAAGACATAGGATGTTTTTTAAAGCTAAAAGTATCGTACCCACTTTAGATGCCCCAGGCATTGTGAGTGCGGTTGAAATTCTACATTTGAAAGCAGGCGATAGTGCAAAGACAACCCACAAATACATTGCATTCGAAAAGATTTAACTTTAAGCGATTAACCTTTGACTATGACCAATGCACCTCTAATTTTCAAATACAAGAAAACTAAAATAGATTTCAACCGAAAATAAGTACATTGACCAAACTTCATTGGTAATTATTCATAATAACTGGTTGATATAATACATTCTCATAAATTATTCACTTTAACCAGCTTATTTGGTTATTGTGAATAATTGCCGGTGATTATGTACATTGACTGTAACATATATATAAAATGTATTTGTTATTGTAGTCGTTAAATGATTAAACAGGCCGAGTTGAATTATAAATTCCATTTTATTATGGGAGAGTGACGAAATGTACGTACATCTTCGTTTAAGTTTTAAGCCAAAAGTGAGCAGAAGATCCCAGCTTTTTCTCAGGTAGTTATTTAACAGATAGACACGTGATCAAAGTGAAGGGAATAATAGCTATTTTTACTATATTACATAAGTGTTTTAGGGAAAATGCATGGCGACAATAAGTCACTGATTTCGCGAGTTGTGTGCGCGTGGAAACGATTAAAATATTCTTTTAGTAATAAATATGCCAAGACGAGAGATTTAATATACCTCCAGAGTGGGAAATAGAACGAAACTGGAGTTTAAGAAAAGTGATTTTGGAATACATTAAGACTTTAAAATATATAATATTAGAATTTGAAATAAAATTAAGTGAGATTATTATATATATATATAATTTATTTATTTAAAAATAGGTACTATTGTGTTTTGATAATATTTCTCCTATCCTTCCAAATATAATTGATCCATTAATTTTCTACATGTGCCAAAAAATTAAAGATAGTAGTTATTTAATTTTAAAAAATAACAGTTTTTTAATATTTTAATTATTGCATTGCATGAAAATTAGCATGATTTTTTAAAACTATATTGATCCATTTTTCTGATATCTTTGTTGCAGTTAAAGGGTTAAAAAAATTAATATTAATAGGGTTTAAATAAAGCAAAAGAAAGGTAATAAATGTAATATACTGTAAAAATATTAAGAACATCTTTTACATTTAGTTTAATTAATGGTTGATTTCTCAAATTGATATTATGCTATATTACTGCATATTTCATTAAAGTTTATAATGTTTAAATGCTTAATGCAGTTTATAATTTTATTTTCAGGTTGCTGTTCCACATGATTCAGAATACATCCCTTTAAGGCAAAGCCAGAATCCTCCATCTCGTAAATACCCATTCATTCTAGATCCATTTCAAAAAGAAGCTATCTTGTGTTTAGAAAACAACCAGTCTGTGCTTGTTTCTGCTCACACATCTGCTGGAAAAACGGTTGTAGCCGAGTAAGTTTGCTTTTATTCATTTATTTCAAATCTAGGAGTGGTATTCAGTCTTAGTTTTAGGTACATTTAGTTGGCTTTTTTTTGTAAATATCTTTTAAATTTCTTTTAGGTATGCTATAGCTATGTCTTTGAAAGACAAACAGAGAGTCATTTACACCACACCAATCAAGGCTCTAAGTAATCAAAAGTACAGAGAATTTTATGAAGAATTTAAGGATGTCGGTTTACTTACTGGAGACGTTACAATTAACCCTTCAGCTAGTTGTTTGATCATGACCACAGAGGTAAGCTTACTCTCAGAGATTTTTTTAATCAACATAATTCTTAGGATTTATGTTTATTGAATGCTGATTATTAGCTCTCTGTTTGAAATTTACAATTATCTCCTCTTTCCCTTTATGTGCTACTCGCACTTATTGTGTAGTTTTCTTATTTCAGTTTAGAATTTTGAATTTCTTAAAAAAATTTGTAATTACTTATGGATTTTGAAATTTTAAACTCTGTATCTTTTCCTTTTAGATTTTAAGAAGTATGCTGTACAGGGGTTCTGAAGTTATGAGAGAAGTTGGATGGGTCATTTTTGATGAAATTCATTATATGAGAGATAAAGGTAACTGAAAAATGCATTAAAGTATATATGTATATTATGTATATGTATGTATGTAAAACATTATTTACTGATAATTATGTATAGGTATAAACTTTAAAATATGCACTGCATTGTGATAATGTTTACATAAATTATGCAACTAATAAAAATAAATTATTAATAATTAATTTCTTTAACAAATTTCCAGTTATATGCTTGAAATAATGACAAAGTTAGGTAAAAGTACTAATTGAATATAATTGTAAAAGATTAGTTTTTTTTCCCCTTGCAAGAATGTATAACACTTAAGACTACTCCTTCTATATAACTTTTCTACAATTATTTTCTTTAAACATTTAAATATTATGGTATTATGAGTATGACATAAATTTTACTGTGAATGTGTGTTTCAGAAAGAGGTGTTGTATGGGAAGAAACTATCATTCTTCTACCTGATAATGTGCACTATGTGTTTCTCTCTGCTACAATTCCTAATGCTAGACAGTTTGCTGAATGGATTTGTCATCTCCACCATCAGGTAAAAATTATATATATTTGTCTTTTGGTACTGCATTTTAAAATGACTGTATATTTAAACAAATATTTTCATTGCATTTATAAGCTCCATTATTGTTGCATGATGAACAATATTTGTATTCACATTTGGATCTTTTTCAGCCTTGTCATGTTGTCTATACTGATTACAGACCTGTGCCTTTGCAACAGTATATATTTCCTGCCGGTGGGGATGGTCTGCACTTGGTTGTGGATGAAAACGTAAATAAGCATTTCAGTATTTTGTGATCTCTTAAAATTGATGATTTTGAAATCTAGTTTAATTTTATCAGAATTGAAGTACTTTTTGGAGTAAATGAGATATTATTTAAACTTCTTACATAAAAAAAGCTGTGACTTTTATTTAATAAGGACTTGTCACAATAATGTGGAAGCCTACTTTCATAATTTATATTTATGAAAGCAGCAATAAAGTTATACCTTATCACACCCGAGTGTTAAGCATATACTGACTGATTAATTCTGCTGTTAAATAAGATTTATATTTGAAAAATTCATTATTTTTAAGATTGAATTTTAGTTGGTTTTAATTAATTTTTCATTGCAGTGAAAGACAATTGATATGATAGATTTTATTAAGGTAGTTAATATATTCTGTTTTATACTTTATCGCATAAATTTGAGATTCTATCTATTAATGTTTCGTAATTAATTTGATACAATCATAACCATTTTTTTTTTTACTATTGTTAATGTTCAAGAAATGTATAATTTTTGTAATGTTGAATAATGAAATGTAAAGTTTTTAAGAATGTTTATCTTCAATTAGGGTAATTTTCGTGAAGAGAATTTTAACACTGCTATGAGTGTGCTTCAAGTAGCTGGTGGTGCTGCAAAAGGTGATTCTGCAATGAAAGGCAGAAAGGGTGGTTTCAAAGGTAAATAATTTTGAATTAATTGAATTATTATCAGTCATTCATGATAACTAAAACAGTAGATGTAAAAGTATAGTGTGCTGTATATTTATATATTGTTTGTTTTCATATTTACAATTATCCCAATTAGTTTGATGGATCAGATATAGATTTATTATTTTTACTTATTATAGTAGAATTAGCTATTGATAATGTGAAAGAATGTTGAAGTGGAATAAGTTGAAGATGCTCTTTAAAGATTCTGTTTACCCTTTAATCCTTGCTAAATTTTTCCCTGTACCTCCTTGATAAGTCTAAAGCGTTAATGCATTTTACTTTGTTAAATTGTTTTTGAATAGAAGTTTGCTTTTTTTGTGTTAAATAATGTCATGGAGTAGTTGTAATGTTGTGTTAAATAATGTCAACTTGCTCATAATGGCTTTTAAAACCTGCCAATAAGCAATATTCATGTTTAAAAATATTTTTCAAAATGTTAATATAGAGTTTCATTATGTTTGGTTGGAAGTAATTTTAAATGAAATGAAGCATTTTCATCAATCTGTAATAACTAAAAGAAAAATAAAATTAGAATTCTGAAAATTTCCAGAATAGATACAGTTTAGGTGATATAGATACAAATTTGCATCATTTCAATATATATATTTGAAGTAAAATATAGCTATAGGTCAAAAGGCAATACAAATTAAATTTTTCCTGTCAAATTTGGTTTTGTTTAATAAAATAGCATTGTTTTAATTTTTGGTTTGAAAGAATATATTCCTTTCAGTGAGAAATTTCACATTTAAAAGTTTCACCCTATGTACAATTTTTTCTTTGTATTTCTAGAAGCTCTATGGCTTGTATCAAACCAGAATTCAAAAACTCTTCTTTAATCTTCAAAATCAATTTGAAAAATAATCATATTGGCATCTGATTTTGAACACTCTGCATTATTTCTAGCATCAAAAATTATTTATCCATGCAACACTATTTTTAAAAAAATTCCCTTTTAAATTAATTTAAGGACATTTTCTTGAAATTGCATAAAAAAGCTTCAAGCTAGAAGCTTCTAAAATATTATTTCTTTGTTTCATTTCCCAGATGGTTCTAACTGCTACAAAATAGTTAAAATGATAATGGAAAGAAATTTTGCTCCGGTAATCGTGTTTAGTTTCAGCAAAAAGGAATGTGAGGCTTATGCTATGCAAATGGCAAAATTAGATTTCAACACTGGTGAGTTCATGTACACAATTCCTTAAGTTTTATTTAAATTACAGTGGAACTAAATTGCCAAAATAAATGTTTAACATTTCTGTAAATAGATGAAGAAAAGCCATTAGTTGAAGAAGTATTCAAGAATGCAATGGATGTTTTGTCTGATGAAGACAAGAAATTGCCTCAGGTATTAAAAATTCTAAATTTACAAATTCTTAGTACTAATGTGTTTGTACAGTGTTTCAGTGTAAGCTTGGATAATCATTTATCTTGTATTTAAACATAAAAAACTTTGGAAAGCTGTTTTGGAACCTTATTTTTTAAATGCAATTACAGAAATTATTTAGTATAAAAGTAAAAATACTACTCTCAGGTATTTTCGAATAATAGAAAATTATGAAAAATATCTTTTAGTGCATAGAAGATATTGATGTATGAAGTACTATGGCACCATTCATGCTTCATGCAAACAACATCTAAGTAATAATACATTGTATACCCATTATTATGAGAGTTTTTAGGTGTCATGTATGCTTTTGTAATTTTATAGCATGCTCTTGGATCTTGGAAAAAATGCCATATATATGGAGTCTGAAATATTATAAAAGAAAGTCATAAAAATGAGAATTTCTGGTCAACTTGCAGAAAATTAAGTCATAAACCCCAGGAATCACTGTGTTAGTTAAGGCAATTTTATTCAAAACTGACAGTTAAATGTTCCTTATGTGATCATGCTTTGTTTTGCTATGAAGCGTAGTTCCTGGAATCTTCAGTTTGGATGAGAAAGTAATTGTTGTTGAACTGTTATCTAAACATATGTAATAATTTCTTTTTCTGCTAAGATGTTCTGTGCATAAATTAAATTGCTTCAAGTTCCTTTCTTTATTAGGATTATCTCAAAGCACCTGCTTGGTTCAATCTTCATCATAAACTTCTTTGGCCCTATAAAAGAAGGTTCTAGTTCGTCAATCAGATGCTTTTTAATTTAACCCTCTAACTGCAGGTTCTTTCTTATATATGTGGTTTATAAATCACACCTGCAGTTAAAGTGTTAATGGCAAGGAAAGTGATTTCGTTATTAAAGAGTTAAAATGTCAAATCAGCAAAATAAACTAATGCATTCCATTAATAGGGAGATTTGCTTAATTATTTTCTGATTGACTTCTACAAGTCTCATGTCATCTTCACTTCTGCTGTGATTGAAACAAATTCTGTATATATTCCCTCTGCAGAGATTGCATATGATGAACGATAATTTGCAACTCTGGACTCAGCTTTGGAATTGCCATTCTTTATGTGTATGCGACCTGCTGTTGTATTTTTATTTTTTAAAAAAAGCACCGTTCCTTTCTCTGTATGAGAGTGCTGCAGTAGTTAATTTGGTCATTAAGAGAGATAAGATGTAATTTCATCATTTGAAAGTAGGCATAAAATAATTGTCATCTTCCTTTGTTTCTGCAAACTGGGTATATTGCAATTTGTCAACAGCATTTTATGTAAGAAATCTATAAATTTATATAATATAAGTTACATCCCACAGATACAGCAGAGTGGCTCATATAGGCTACCTTCTTTTCAATGTACTGACAATTTATTTTTTGACATTTTCTTTTAAAGCTGTCTTTTTTGAAGTCTTGTAAAGCATGTATAGCAGTTCTCTATTGTAGTAACAAGACAACATAGAAAGATTTTTTGATTATCTTTTCCTCTTAAGACTTGCTTTGGAATCTGTCATCTATTAGCAGCTTGCCTTCCTACATTTCTTCTGCATTCAGTTGCAAGATATATTTTGAACTTTTTACTTATTTAACCTGTTAACTGTATATGATGAAATATTTCATTACGAAACAGGTTGAACAAAAGTTGATTCTAAAGTTAACAGGTTAATTCTCCTAACAACTGAACTGCCTTTTTCTATCCTTTCTGTTCAGGTTCAAAACAGCTAATTGAATTTACAGTTTGGAGTTGAAAATGACTGACCACTTGGAGGGTTTGGCATGTCATTTTTGTAGCTATCTTTATAAAACCATTCTCTTTTTTCACAGTAAAAGTTTTTTTTCCCGCCTCTTTGTATAGATAGTATGATAAATATTTAACTCTCTGAGCTGCAAACTGGCTTTTTCTTTTTTTCAAGTTTAGCTTCAAATCAGATTATTCTTATTTATTTGTATATTTTTTAAAAATTTCATGAGTAAAATACTCTTGAGTTTTCAAAGTTGCAATTGAAATTTTGAAATCTCGAGAGTATTTTTAAAAAAAATTATGATGTATCTACTTTGAAAGTTCATTTCTAAAAGTTTAAAATTATTTGATCAAAATAATTGGGTCCCTTAGAAGCCTAAAACCAATTTTTGTTTTCTTCTCTTTTAAAGATATTTTTGCATATGATTTATGATTAGTGGTCTTTTTAAATGGTGTTTCATGTATATTAATAACTGCAATTTGTATTTTTTTTAAAAATACATTTTCTTGAAGTAAACCTGTTTAGGGAAGTTTTTGAATCTGTTAAGAATATTCATGCTATTACTCTTAGGTTGAACATGTGTTGCCACTTCTTAAACGGGGCATTGGCATCCATCATTCAGGTTTGCTTCCAATTCTTAAAGAAACAATAGAAATTCTTTTCTCCGAAGGCTTAATTAAGGTAAGATTGAGCAATAACAGTTTTTTATTTTTAATATTTAGATTTTATTATGCAATTTAATATATAATCTTTCTTTTCAGGCATTGTTTGCAACAGAGACCTTTGCAATGGGCCTAAACATGCCAGCCAGAACTGTGTTATTTACAAACGCTCGTAAATTTGACGGAAAGGATTTTAGATGGGTAAGAAAATTTTCATGTTTTAAACATTTTATCCCTTGAAAATCTTAATTATTTATGTAATTTTGTAGATAAATTTTGGTTTTATATTTTCTTTCATTATAGTATCACACTTCAATGAGCATATATTATGTTTACTATAGGGTTTATGTTAATTCTAAGCTCTTCAGTTGCTTAGAATTGCATCGTAAATCCAGTCATGCACTTTTTACTTTGAAATCCAAAATAATTTTTTTTTTTAAAGCATTAATCCTAAAGCAGAAAAATATTTGAAACATACTTTTTACTAATTTATTTCATTATTTTTTCTTTTAAATTTATAATTTTTTTTTGGTTTTAATTTTGGCCCATTGCCAATTTAAATGTTTGCTGAATTTTAAGAAGTTCGTTGTCGTCAATTTAAATGACACTGAAAGCTTAATTTTATTCTTTTATAAATTTCACAATAAAAAGGTATTTTGAGTCTTATTGATTACCATAAACAAAGTTAGAAGTGGGGAATCTTTTTGTTTTTGAAAACTACAGATTGGTTATTGTTTTGTAGTTATACTTCTCTAAAGTATAACATTTTTTCAATGCAAATTGTAAATAACTGGTAATTTCGCATAAGAAACTCAAAAAGGCCACATGTTGCCTTGAGGCTGCAGGTTCCCCACCCTTGAACAAAGTCAATCTCAACCTTTTTAATTGAAGGAATTGACTTTTATTAATATAAATAAAAGTCATTGTGAGTATGTTCCACATCTGCTCCTAACCTACTGTAGCAATTTCAACCAAACTTTGCACACTTATTATTTAAGACGAGAAGAAGATTATTGTCAACTTTTTGAAGTCCGAAAGTTAATTAGACAGTCAGTTAAATGGAAATTAACCGAAACCGTTTTTCCATATTAACTTCGGAGCAAATTGTTCCCCAAGAAATATTTTTATACAGTCTTGAAAGTTCAAAATTTTACCTTTTCAATGATACAAATTTTATATCTGTGAAATGTTCCCTTCAACTTAAATTAATTTTTCAAAATTTAATAAATAAATTATTACAGCAGACGATTCTTAAATAAAGCAAAGTTAATGCTTAATTAATTTAATTTAATGCTGCTTCATTGCTTGGCAACAGTGAGACTTTGAGCAAATTTCTTTTTATTTCTGTAAATATTTGAAAAAGAAGTGAAAGATCACTGTCAACTTTAAAAGGCCCCAAAGTTAATTAAATTTTTTAAATTAAAAATTAAGCAAGACTTTGTGTTGTATTTTTGGGATATATTTCGAAGTTTTGTGTTACAATAACTATTTTTATACTATATTAAAGTTTAAAAATAGCTTTTCGGTGACACAAATTTCTTCAAAATTGTTGCTCTCATTTCAATAATTAAAAAAAATTCAATTGTGTATAAAATTCACAATTTGTAGCAATGTATTTTTTATTGTTAAAGAACAAGAATACGTATGAAGAGCTGTTGCTAGAGCATATAAACACTGGAAAAATACTAAAGAAAAGTTTAAAAGTAGATGATTTATAATTTATATCGGGAACAACTATTGATCTGGTTTATTTTGATGCTTTTTACAAATGAAAATTTAACTATTTAATTAATTGACCCAAAACATTCGTCAAAATCCTTCTTATACTTGAGTGTTTATGAACAAAATTTGAAGTAAAAACGTTTCAGATGATAAAGGAATTTTTGTATTATAATTTTCTATACAAAAATAGTTTTTTCATTAGAAATATTAGACATAAAACTGTTTTAATCCCGAGCATAACAGCTAGATATCTTAATAAATTCCATATACATGCAATTTTGTTTTTAATGAAATATCTGTTTGCTCTTATATAGGAATGTTATGAGTATAATTAAACTGAAGGAGAAAGCAGACTCTAGTCTGATTACTAACTTTATTTAAATAGTAGAATGGCGTATGCACACTATACTTCACTTTGATAATTTTTTTGATTGATTTTTGAAGGTTACATCTGGTGAATATATACAAATGAGTGGACGTGCTGGTAGGAGAGGTTTGGATGAAAGAGGTATCGTTATATTGATGATAGATGAGAAAATGAGCCCATCTGTTGGGAAAGAAATAGTGAAGGTATTTATTTAAGTTAATAAATGTTTCAAAAAGTGCTTTCTTTATATGTGTTATTTGTATTTGGAGTGTTTCCGTGTCTTATTTTTTTTTCTTTCTGTAGGGACTTCCAGACCCTATTAACTCTGCCTTTCATCTGACTTATAATATGGTTCTGAATTTGCTGAGGGTAGATGAAATCAATCCAGAGTATATGTTAGAACGATCATTTTTCCAGTTTCAGAACTATTCTTCAATTCCACAACTGTATGAAAGTAAGAATAATGCAAATTATTTAATGTTTTTAAAATCGAGTAAAATATTTTAACTTGCTGTTTCTAATTATACTTTTTTTTTTTTTCTTATTCCAGAAATTAAGACATTACAAGAAAACCATGATTCTATTAAACTGGACAGAGAAGATGATGTTGATTCATATTACAAAATCAAAAAACATTTGGCTTCTCTAGCTGAAGAATATCATTATTTTATTACCCGACCAGAATATTGTGTCCCATTTTTCCAACCTGGGAGACTAGTGAAGGTGCTTTTTCTTCATTGTTTTTCAGTTCTTAAATTTCACTACAAGAACTGCTTTTGCATTAATTAGAATTTATAACCATTGTTGTGGATATATATTCTTTGGAGTCATATTAGGCCATTGAAAGGTTCTGGGAGTGAAAATTTAAATTTAGATATTTGCTTGTTTTTGACCAGTGATATTAATTATAGCTAATCAATTTATATTCATTGTTCCATGAAATTATTTTAATTTAAAGTTGCATCTTGCATCTCTTATTTCCAAAAATTAAGAGTATAATCACAGTATTATCACTCACTTATGATAATGAAAACTCCTTGTCATCACAGTTATAGCTAATTGTGATCCAAGTTACAATTATTCACATTAAATAAATATTTTTATAATAAATTAAAAGGTTGTAAAATATTTGATTGCCATTATAGAAATTGTGCATTAAGCTATGCTTATTATTAGAATGTTATAAAATTAAATCTTGTCTGTAACTATAGTGCAGTAAAGATATATTTGCTTCTAATTAGTTATGAGTCTATTAGTAATGAGATTAGGGCTGGGCTTGAAAAAAATCAGACATCTTAAAGATGAGGAGTGCAGTTTTAAAGAAATGTGTTTTGAAGGAAGCACAACTAATAAATAATTAAATGCCACTGAATTAGATCAAAGTAATATCCACCAACTATTATCACATGCTGAAGATGTTAAGATAAGACTGTGTTCAATCTTATTGAATGTGCTTATTATTATATCATTTTATAGAATTATATTTTTTATTTGAAGATTTATTTGATGCAATTGTTATTAAACAAAAGGATTGGTTCAGTATATTATAAGACTGTTTCTTGTGTAGTGGTGCATTAAAAATGCTGCATGATCAAAGATGTAATGTTTCTTACTTGTATTTGTTTACACAGGTTAAAAATGGAGACGACGATTTTGGATGGGGCATGATTGTAAATTATCAGAAAAAAACTCTTCAGTCTGTAAGTGGCACTTCCCTATTGTTCATTGAATATTCAATGCTGATTTGCTCAAATTTTAATCTTTTTTTCATTTGTTTATTGGATACTAGCCGCCTTCAGCGACCAACTTGTTCGCCAGAAATATAATTTCAATTGAATCTTTAATAATTTTATATTCATGTTTCCCTTAACGTAAGCAGGTGGTAGAAGATTTTTAATCTCTGTTCTTTTAGTGGTCTTGCACTTGTTCTGTTCATTGTCTACATAAATGTCTCTAATGGTGTCAAATGACTGACCATATCGTGTAACATCTAATTGCAAGTTGTCGGAGCTATCTTCACTTTCTTATTCCTCTTGCAAAATATGCATTTGATTTCAACATTAAAATCGCACAACACATTTTATAACCAGCGGCATGTTTACAGAGTTAAAACATGCTGGAAAAGAATTAAAACATAGCATCCACAATCATTCAGCTTATTGGATATATATCTTCATATACCTAATATCTCAGATAGCTTGGTTTACATATTCCACAAGAATTTTGTGAAATAAAATATGAGAACAAAATGTATTATGATATTACCTTAGCTTTCAGCAATGAAAGAGAAACACACGGTTAAATATTTGTTTAAACAATGAAAATGGTTTGAATTGCGTTGCAACAATGAAAAGTATTGTTGTAAATTATGCCAAAAAATATTTTTAAAAGGTTATTAAAATTATAGAAAAAATTACACAGAAACTTAATTGATATCATTGAAAAGGTAATTTTTTGCACTTTCAGATGACGTAAAAATGATTTTTGTGCTGTAAGTTATCAAGGGAAAACTCCAAAATTTCACTTAATTTTTAATTGAAATTCTTATTAAAATTTCAAAAAAAATTCTCCGAGGTGCACATTTCCATCGTTCAAAGAATGTTCGTGCCAAATTTTATATCTCCAAGTCCAGTGGTCTGTCCTGTAGAGCCCCAACACACACAGACATGCCACACATTCTCCTTTATTATTAATAGAGATAGAGATAAATTTAAAAAAAATATTTCTGAGGGATACTTAAGTTAATCATTTAATACATTTTTCACTGAACATGTGTATCTTTTCCTTTAGTCTTTTGCTCACTCTATTTCAGGCTAATAACAAAGAATCTGTGTTTTATGTTGTTGATTGTTTACTCCAAGTTTCTAAGGAAAGTGCTGAAACAAAAGTGACGTCTAACTTAAAGCCTCCAGCACCAAATGAAAAAGGTGTTATGCAGGTAAGCCTCCTTTTGAGTAATTTACGGTAATGATTTTACTATGGTGATTATTATAAAAATACTTAATTTTCCCCCCTTAGGTTGTTCCTATTAAGTTGAATTTAATTCAGCAATTGAGTACAGTACGAGCACACACTCCTAAAGACCTAAGACCTGTTGATAACAGAATGCAAGTTTTGAGAACTATTCAGGTGATAATTGATATAATTTTTAAATTTTAAATATATATCATGCATTATCTTTTCTTAGTCAGATGTGTGAAGTTTTAACTAGAAATACATTGTTTAAGCTTTATATCTTTGCATATTTACATAACCATCCATGTTTTATAGGCTATATTGGAGCGATTTCCTAATGGTTTGCCTCTTCTTGATCCAGTCGAAGATATGAAAATAAAAGAAGAAGGATTGAAAGATGTTATGAAGGTATTTTAATTTTCAATGCCCTCCAGAATGTTTTTTTTTTTTTCTGTGCTATTTTTCATAGACTCAATTTTTTAATTCTCTTTTAGAGAATTGAAGCCTTCACTTCTCGACTAAATCATCACCCTCTTCATAATGACCCATCTATAGATGACTTACTTGAACAGTATAAGAAAAAACTGCAGGTACTTGAAATTTTTAAAAGTACTGTATACTTGTCAAATGAAAAAATGTACATGATTAGGGTTAAAATTTTACTTGCAATTGATGCTTATAATAAACTAATACATACAGAATTGTTTGACGTTACTTTTTATATAATGGTATCAGAATTTTGATTGGTAGATTCATTTTTAGATTGAAAGCGAGATAAAAGAAGCAAAGGCAGAACTGAAGAAAGCCCGTTCTCTCTTGCAAATGGATGAACTGAAATGTAGGAAGAGAGTTCTGAGGAGAATGGGTTACTGTACTGCTTCTGATGTTATAGAGATTAAAGGGCGTGTTGCTTGTGAAATTAGCAGGTTTGTATCAGTTTTTATCATAATGAAATAAGATAAATCGTAAAACTAAATTGAAATATATTCTTAAAACTGTAAAAAGAAAGTTTTATTAGATTGATCTTATTCCATGAAATTTTAAATATTTGCAGTTTTAATGCATAGGAGAATATATCAAATACTTTAAATCTTGCTTGGATGGAATAAAGCTGTTAATTGAGCAGGAAGTAAAATTTTAGCAAATTATATTTGAAAATAATAATTATAGTTTTTAAATTTCATTATAAATAATAGAAGCAGAAACTTTTTCTTAGTTTCACTAAATGTTTTTATTTACACAAGTATCTTCATTTTTATGAGACTCCTATATCAAACTTTCTTTTAATGTTTAGTGTTAAAAAATTATTTAAAAAAACTTTTATATAAAATTAAATGAATTTGAATATTGTAATCAACATTTAATTGTCGTTCATATCTGTGTGTATGTGTCTGAAAATTAATTTTTTAAAAATTCTTGTATGTAATTATCGTTTAAATATATTAGGGAAAACAAATTATAGTGCTCTTAAAGGACTTTAGTGTTGTAAAAAAATTGGTAGTTATAGCATGATTATGATTAATAGTGTATAAAAAATGAGCAAAAAGGTTCCTTTCATCATGTTTTCTTAGATAATTTTGGAATATATTTTTCCAGAATATTGAAGAACGTTAAATGGAATTTTTGTTAAAAATCGTACTCGTTGAATAACTTCAAACTGCATCTTTTTTATGATAATAAACATGTTCTCTTTCAGTGCTGATGAACTCTTGTTGACCGAAATGATATTTAACGGTGCTTTCAACAACCTAAATGTTCATCAAACCACTGCCCTTCTCAGTTGTTTCGTTTTCCAAGAGAAATCGAATGAGATGCCGAAATTGACAGAGGAATTATCTGGACCACTTCGTCTGATGCAGGTCAATTTTAATTTATGCATTATTGAAAATAAGACGTCTAAAAGTTCTGTATTCCTTCTAAAAAAATTCCTACATTAAATAATTTGTCTTTTTAAAAAAATTTTATCCTTCACTTATTAATATATCATAATTTTTGTTGTTCACTTTTAATATGAATAGAAAATCACTTTGTGTATGTTAAAAGAGATTTTGAAGTTTGCTGGCAAATTATTGAAACTATAAAAAAAAAGAGACGTGGATAAATTATTTTTCTGAATTTAAGAATAAAATGTAATTCATGTGAATTGCTATCTCATGCTGACTGATTTAATAGGTGTTTTTATGAAGAGTAAAGTTTACCTAACTGTTCTTATGCTGCGTGCCATTATTTTGATATTGTTCCCATGGTGTCATAATTGAAGTGAAACGACTATATACTACATAGTGGTATACTTCATTAAACTGCTAATTTCTTGAGAAAGTTTCAGGTTTTCATGTGCTAAC
This sequence comes from Araneus ventricosus, assembly GCA_013235015.1. NCBI lineage: Eukaryota > Metazoa > Arthropoda > Arachnida > Araneae > Araneidae > Araneus > Araneus ventricosus. The sequence goes on from BGPR01002101.1 coordinate 28,456, forward strand.
ATGGATTTAATTACATATATGCTTTATTAAGGAAGTTGCTTACATACATATCCATATGATGTTGTAAAAAATCTATTGCATAGTAAAATTTGATAAAGTACTGATAGTGAAAATCTGCCCACTGAAATTTATCTCTTTAATTTGTCAACATATTGACCAATATCAATATACTATCAGTTAACTTTTTTTTTGTAATTTTGTGTTTTTATTTTAGAAGGTATAATTGAATATAAATCGATCCATTTGGTGAAAGCAGTCTACCAAAAGCATGTGTTTTAGTGTTAGTTTTTTAAGACATTTTTACTGCACATTAAGATGTCGAATGAAATCGTTTATTAACATAACTGTTAATTTAATTTTGAAATGAATTTTCACAGTTTTCTTTTTGTGCTTTAAATGTATTGTGAATGTTAATTTAAATGCCAAATGAATGCAGGGGATGGTTCTAAGCATTTGTCCCAAAACAAAAACTTTCATCATGCATTGACGACAGTGGCAAACACAGACCTAATTGTCATCATTCCTGTTATAATATTATGTTTGTATGTAAGTCAAAGAATCCTAATACAATATATTTAGATAAAATTCTAATGGCAAGCAAAAATTTTTCTTCATTGTTATTCATGTTAATATTACATTCCCCCACCCTTGCATGCGCAGATAAAATATGTAAGAATGAGTAGATCTTAAAAGCAGAACAAATTAATGTTTTCTGGTAATCAGTGCTGGCAAGACTGTCTATTCTTGATTTACTCAGCTAACATTTTACTCTTAAGAAACATTTTATTTTTTTACACATTTTTGTTACTAATGGCCAGTGTATTGCTTATTATTCGCCTCTCATTTAAAATTCATATACAAAGTATTTGAAAATTCAGCTTTATATACGTATATAATCTGTGATTATCTTTTTATATGACACATTTATATAGCAATGCTGTGTGCGTGACACAGCACAGTCAATTCTGGCACTTGCAACCAAGAGACTCCACCAACCTATGTTTACATACCGTGAAAAACAAAATAACGATTCCATAATATCTTTTTAAAGTAGCTCTTGGAAACAACCAATGCATTAAATATTTATTATTCTATTCAGGACACTGCACGGAGGATTGCAAAAATAAGCAAAGAATGCAGGTTAGAATTGGATCTTGAACAGTATGTGGATTCTTTTAAACCACATCTAATGGATGTGGTTTATTCCTGGAGTAATGGGGCCAGCTTTGCTCATATCTGCAAAATGACTGATGTTTTTGAAGGTAAGACCTTTAGGACTGGATCTTTAACCATTTACAAATAACTCATACAAAAGAAACCCTCTAAAATAGCTTGCAGAATAAAAACTTGTAGCTGCAGTTTTTGTCTGTGAATAATATCTCTTGAGTGATTCAAGTCTTATAGAGTATGTTTAATTCTGTTGAACTAATTATTTTGATCAAATAATTTAAAGCTTCCAGAAATGAGCTTTTTAAGTTGAAAAACCATACTTTTGATATGTAATCAAAACTGTGAAATTGAAAAATATTTATGCATGGAATCTTTAAAAAAACCCCATTCAAATAAATAAGAAAAACCTGCTTTTGAATTGAACATGAAGATGGAAAATAGCCAGTTCAGCCACTTCGATTCAAGCTAATGACTGGCTTAACCCATTATCGCCCAGTGTCCTATTTGCAGGATAGTTGCATTTCATTTCTGTGGCTGAACTGAATGCATTCCATTGTTCCTTTTTTTGCTTCGTCTGTGAAGTCGGTAGGTATTACCAAACTCTTAAACAGTTTTCGACTGGTGTATACCACCAGTTAGCCAGATTTTGAAGTCAAAATGTCATCATTTTGAAATTTTTCCTTTGCTTTATTTTTGAGGTAATGGAAGGAATTAAAAATTAGTTTTTATTCTTTGATATTTTACTATGTTTTAAAAATCTTAACTATTTATGTAAAAAATATAATTTTTTTCTAAAACAATTTTAAAAAAAAAATTTCCCTCCGAATTTGATTTTACTTCTCAGTTAACTTAATCTTAGTGTTTTAACCATAATTTGATGGAAATTTATGCTTTAAATTAATTTGGGTATTAGTAGGTTAAGATGCAACTTAGTGAATATTTCAGACAATTTTCGCTCTTTTTTTTGAACAATTGAAATACTTTATTTATGTTCGGCTATGCAAGTATGTTTGGTTTTTGTTTGCCTAAGGATGCCAGAACACCCTTGCACCGGCCATGGATAATGCTTCTTTCGGTGAAACAAGCATTATCCTACTAGCAGAATTTGCTGAAATAAGTTTTGTTTTTTGTATTCATGCTTATTAAATATGGCTACTATAAAGCATATGTATCAGGTTAGAAAAATGATAAAAAGAATAGATTGTATTGGTAGAACTGCATATAACCAACAAAAAGAAAGATTATGTAATTCTTAACTTTTATGTATACAAGTTTGTTAGCAAGGAAAAAATAAAAATTATAAGAAATTTAAATGAATCAAAAATTTTAAATGTTTGTAAAATATTCAAAAAATAAGTAAACAATTTGTTACTTTTTAAATTACTTAATTTTACAAGTGTTTTATCACATAATTTATTTTAAAGTTTATGCATTGAATTTTTCAATTTTGAAATTAGGTAGCGTCATTCGTTGTATGAGAAGATTGGAAGAACTTATGAGACAAATGTGTCAGGCAGCTAAAGCTATTGGGAATACAGAAATGGAGAACAAATTCTCAGAAGGTAAGTCAGAATTCAAGAGTTTAATAATAAATATGAATTTTTTTAAAAAAAAACACACTTTTATTAGTCTGCTAAAAGTGGAAGATTATTTCCTTGTCAAAAAATATAGACACATCAAAACAAAAGTGTGAAGCTTTAGTAGAAATATTCTAAGAAAACTGGAATTTTTTAATCACATTTATTGTGTATTCTGATTTTTAATGAGTGCTTAGGGAAATTTTCTTTCTCATATTCATTGTGATGCAATTTCTCTATAGTACTGTTTTCCGTGCCCCATGCTTTTACGATTTTGTTTTAATGGTCACATTTGTGATAAAAAATATTACTGTCTTATTTTCATAATTCAGTTATATATTTCATAAATTATTACAGAATCTGTGTAATCAATTTTTGCACAAATTATCTACCAGATAGCACCTCTCATAGGGAATCAAAATTTAAGCTATAAATTGATAAATAAGTTCTGAAAATATTGTATTGTCATCAGGAGAACCCAGTTGTTCGAAATTTCAGAACTCTTGTTCATCAAAAAGTGAGTGAAAATTCAATTACAAAATTCCATCTTTACAAACATGAAACAAGCCAAGAAAAAAAGGTGCAAAAAACGGAGCTATTTACAGTCTGCCACTTTTTCTCATGTTTTGACTGGCCTTTTTTATGTTTGTGTTAATAAAATGGGTCATTTAAATCAATAACTTAACAAAATTTCAAAATAAATGATTCTGAAGTGCTTAATGAATAGTCTCTTTTCCTATTCGTTTATAAGAATGAAGTCTTATTTTTAAGAAGTATTTGTTTCCTGTGGTGACTGCTAATGAAAAGGTATTGCTGTGCTTCTCTATTACAGTTATGAGTACCTCTTGCAGTATGGATATTCAAATCAAACATTTATCTCTTTCAAATTATATTTTACTACATTTCTTTAGTTTTTGATTTATTTTTCAGTATCATTTAAATAATAAAATACTAAGAATACCTCTGAGGTATAATAAAGATAATTAACCATTAAAAATTTTATAATCACTTTAATGATATACACATTATTGGCAATATTTGCCCTCTACGCCCGACATAGGCAATTTACATTTCTGTATACTATATAATTACTTATATCTGTATTTTGAATATAAAAATGTATTAGATATCTACCATTCTTAAGTAGCATTTTATGTAGGAAGATATTCTAAATTAGCTATCTGTCAATATATGGTCATATTCTGGTAAAGTTTTTTTTTTTAAACCAGAAAATTAAAATCCTGTTACTTTTACATTTTGCTTTTAAATAAATAAATTCTGTTAATTTTATCACAGAAAGCAAACTGTATGACCAATTATAAAAAGCAATCTTTACCTATGGCCTTCACTGTATAAACAGACAAAAAATTTATTAGCTTATATATTGCTTGATCTGTATTATTTACAAAATAATCTAGAACTTTCTAAACAGAAACTTTACAAATGTAATAGAGAGATAATGAGCTTTAAAACAGGCATTGAACCTAACAGGTGAAACATAAAAATATTACTTTCTGTCATTCCCTCAACTGTGAAAATTCTTATATTTTTAATTGGACACATATATACAAATAATATGTTCTTAATATTTGAAGTGTTTCTGCAACATGTTTATTTTTTAATATTTGTGAATTCTTAAAAGATTACCATGCTGCTTAGGGTTTTTCTTAAACTAAAAAGAATATTTTATTGAAAGTTCTATGCATTGTGAATACGTCGTGTGAATGAATGTATCAATACCTCTTCGATCTGTATCAATTCCTTCTTAATTAATTCAGGGACGTTAAACAGCATCTGGAACACTGTTTTTGTCAGGATTTAAAGAAAGGGTTTTTATTCTTCCTGTTAAACATACATAATTTGAATCACAATTCAAGTATGTCAAGGAATTTGAACAAGAATGGTAAATCCATGTTCAATAATTTTTAAAAAATTTAATGTATGTAGTGGCTTATGTTTGTAATTTCTTTACATTTTTCACAATTTTATTTAAGTGTGTCACGGTAGTGAACATATACATTGTGTTTTTTACTTCTCTAGATACAAATACAACTATGATTTACTATTTATGAGAATGTTACATATATATTTATATAATTTCTTTTTCTTCAAGGAATTAAACTCATTAAGCGGGACATTGTGTTTGCTGCAAGTCTTTACCTGTAATGAAGGCCTGGTTATGAATTTTCAAAGCTTTTGCATATTTTTCGAGGAGCTCTTAATGAAACACATTTAATGTGTAAGTTTGTACAAAGGACCATCTGTGGAGATTTTTAGCTCATTTGTATTTATGGTCAGAGAATTGCCAGTTTTTGTCTGTAAAAAATTTTCATGAGCAGAAGAAAATATTGTTAGAATGCATTGACTTGCAGACATGAATAACTTTTGTTTATTTATTGAGAATATAGAAAAATTACAATTTTTGAACCATATAAAAGGATAAATGGTTTTTGCATTTGTTAAGATTTATTTATTGGATTTAAAACTCGGTGTAAAATTGTATGAAAATACTTTTCATCTAAATCACAAATTTTCTCTTATTCTGTTGAAGCATGTTACAACTCTGTGATATACTTTTAGTTATATAGACCAAGTGTAAACTTCAAATGAACATTGCTAGATTTTTTTGTAATTTGAAAATTATTTTTTAAAATAGTATGTTTGTACCCTCATGTTATCATGATGTACATATTTGTAAATAAACTTTTATCTGTTTATTTTCCATGTCTTTTTCTCATTAATATCTAATCTACTCAATTTTTTTCCATACACATGTAGATTAAATGTTGTTTTATTCATTTCTTAGTTTCTAATGGTAAGGCTGTTGTAATTCTGATCAACAAAACGCGATTTTTTTTTTTTGTATTGTCGAGATAATGTTCTCAATTGAAAGCTTGTGTAGGATGTTGTAGTGGTGATATAATAATATATATAACTATTCAGCACTACTTATACTTTTATTATAACAAAATACTTCAAAGTTTGAAATATAGATAAGATACACAACAGTAAAAATCAGAAAACAGAAATATAATTTCATTATCACAAAATCGGTGGATTAACAAAGCAACAGGATGTAGATATATATCATTAAAACAACAAGACTATGGGAATATTTTGAATCTATACTATTTTTTCCCACTGTTGATATAAAGAAGCTTTATATATAATTTTTCCAATATAACTTGTTGCATTTTCATAAACATTTTATAGAACTCTCTAGTATAAGTCCAAAATTCATTAAATATTCTGGGGTGATGGTGGTAATTTTCAAGTGGTGTAATAAATTACATATTACTACAAAAGAAAAGATTGAAAAAGAATCTGAACTTAAATTGTGCATGTTATTTTTTGCTTGTAGAAGGCAAGTTTCAGGTAATATTTTTTTAATAGTAAATCATAATGCACAGGTGATTGATAATTTTGTAAAGAATGACATCCTTCTAGTCTGTAACCTTACTTAACAAACATGATGATTACTGTGGAATTATGAGGACCAGGGATACAAATTTTCTCAATGAAGTCATTATTAAAACTCATTCCAATATATATATAAAACGCAAATAGTATAGAAGTGTTTGATTATTAAAATAAACTGCATACCTTATTTGTTAAATGTTACAAAAATATATAAACAAATCGTGAAACAATATATTGTCATCCTCGGAGCAAAATTTTAAACAGCAAACATTTCATATAGAAAGACAACAAGTTCGAGTCACAAATAATAAATTAATAAGATGTATATAAGGCACTCATTGGTCAACAATGATATTAAATACACCAGGTACTAAAACATATCACTTCAAGAGTGATTTTTTTAAATGCATAAAAATTTTGATCTTAAGCGACACACTAATGAGACTTTATGGTGATTTCTCTGTGCAACAAATTTCAGTTTTTGTGGAATCCTCAGGTGTATTTATTTCTTCTGGAGTTTGAGGCACTGCCTCTTGTTCTTCTTGTTTAGGATCACTGGCAGATGTTTTCTGAGAAGGTTTCAAAGTCTGACAGCAATGGTATGTTTCGTCATTGAGAAGACAGAACTTTGATAAGATCTATGTTTTGAAAAAGTATTAAAAATTAAATATAATTACTGAATATTTACAAAAAAATTTATTTTTAAAGAGAAGTCGATATATCCCCCCCCCCCCTTCATATCACATTAATTGATATTCTTCAAAATTTTAAGTTTGATTATTGAAAATAATTGTTCAATTTTGAACGCAGGATCTTAATACAAATTACGGTACTTACGTATCAATGCCATCGCAGCTGAAGTTGCGCTAATGTGCCAATACAGAGCAATCTTGTTGTTTGCACACAGCAACCTAGTTATTCGCACGCGCACGCAGTTATCTTTTTGATTCCTTGTTGTTTGCTGATTTTTGACGCCATTTTTTAGTGCTACGAAAATGCGTATTTGGGATTTGCCAAAAATAGAACAAGATGCAATTTTATTTTTTCAGGAGCGAAATATTTTACCAAAAAAACGAACATCATTTGGAATCTTATTTATCAGAGGTCATATGGCGACAGCATCGGGTGAAAGAAAATAGAGACTGTTTTGAATCTATGTTAAACTCTATATCGGCCCATTTTCCACCGAAATCCAATTGACTACTTTGTTTTTAAATAAAGTGTTTTGATTTTAAATCAAGTGTTTTATTTTATGATTTGTCGCAAAAATTTTAGGTGTAGATTGGCGGCACTTAAAAACCACCAAATCTGTAGCTGCAGTGGCGTTAATACGTAAGTACCCAAATTACAGTTAATAATAGATATAGATAATTCTCAGTATTGGTGAAAATGTATGTTGGAAATAAAAGTTCATTTAATTTTTTTCAAATGATTACCAAGAAATCAATATTATTTCTTAGACAAAGATTAGGAAATAAACCTTTTATGGCATGCATCTAAAATATAGGTAATGATTAGCAATTTGCAAGATTGAGAGTATCAATAACTAACAAAATTTGCCATTACACTGTTCTTAATATTTATCAAGACTTGAATGAAATAAAAGAATAATTACAGGGTGGCAACAGAACCTGGAAATTGGGGAATTCGTAAAAATACCTAAAAGTCAGGGGAAATTAATAGTTACTCGAGTTATTATCTATAAATTAGTATCTTATGTCTAGCATTATTTGTAGTAATAAATGGAATTAAAAAAATTATATTCATTTATAAAAGCATAAGTTTTTGCTCTAAAGAATAAAGATTTGAATTAATATTTTGGCAGTTTCTTTCGTTTAAATCTTTGCTAAAATATATATTATTTTTATATGTATGCTGCAACATGTTATTTTAGTACTCATGAAAAGAGCACTAATTAGTTATTGGACTGTTTTAAGCAAAGATCATAATAACCTTTACTGTTAATATAATTTAACTTGTGTTGCAAAGAGTAGTTTTAATGTTTCTTAGAATTCTTTTGCAGTTTTAGAAGCAAAGTATTTTGTTAAAATTTCCAGTATTTTTTACATATAGGAGATATAATAGATTTTTTTAGGATGTTCATTCCATTTTTTTTTAAAATTAAATTTCATAAAAAGATTTTTTCATATTAAATAACTGGTAAAAGTGTTTTTAATAATGTACATTGTACACATACAGTGATTCTGAGTAGGGAGAAAGCCAGAAAACTAATATAATTAGTAGCAGTAAATCAGGGAAATTTTTTTCACAGTTTCTGTAGCCACCCTCAGACATGACAGGAACAAAAAACGCTGAACTTCATAAATACGGAATTGTATCAAATGTAAGCACTGAGAAGTAAAATAAGTATGATTAATTGAACAATAAATTAATAAATTTACACAAAAAGTTCTTGAGATATTAAAAATATTGTAGAATTATTATTTAAAAAAATTAATGGATGAAAAATGAATTACGTATAAAGTTTTGTTAAAATAAAAACTATGGTAAAAATGATCTCACTAAAAAATACGGCCATTTAAAAACTTTTTTTGATTATACATAACCATTAAGACTTTTGTTTCTCATTTCTTGAGCTAACAGTTCAAACTTTCTTTTATGCTTCAGTCTGCTATTTTCCTCCATT
>BGPR01002101.1:37279-100166 GCA_013235015.1 Araneus ventricosus
ATTTAACACTTAAAATTGAAGAATATGTTTCAATATACATTCTTCCTGATCTTTTACCTATCAAATCTGACATCATTTTGAATGTGCACACGGCGCACAGTTTTTGTTTGCGTGCTATTCACGTCTTTTGTGAACGCACCACCTCCCCTCCCCCCTCATTACCAAAACTTTTAATGCAAATTTACATCAATCCCAAGAATGAAAAAATTCTATGCCAAAAACGCTGAAATCTGCATAAATGTGTCATGTCTGTGTTGATAGACAAACGTTAAGAAATGAAAACTAAAAAAAAAAATGAAATCGAAATAACAAAAATGAAGAAAAGAATGTTAAAAAGAACGCGAAAATAAAATGACTTCCTTCACGGAAAGCTAACAATCTTTTTTTCTTGCGAAATTCGGATCGGAAGAAATTCGTGGATGATTTTCTTTCATCCAATCAGAATTCAAAATGAATTCTGATTGGATGGAACGAAAGACGTTTGGACGAAACGAGAAAGAAAAGAATGCAACCTTCAAGCATTCCTCCCAATACTAAACTTTGACCCCAAAGCACAGCAAAACGTCGATACATACATAACGCTGAATAGCTTTCGGCAGGATTACGCAATATCTTATGAATTCGAAACTCTTTACGCCATACGCAAAATTTTCAGAAGGTGCACAGTTTTTGTTTGCGTGAGCCCACCTCAACACATTAACAAAACTTTTAATGCAGATTTGCATCGATCCCAAGAATGATTAAATTCGATGCCGAAAAAGCGGAAATCCGCGTTTCCTTGGAAATGTGTCATGTCTGCACCCTGAATTAGCATAGCACAAGAGAAGCAACATTTTTTTAAGGGATGGTGGTATAGGTTAACAGAGGTTTTTTTTTTATTTCAACTATAGCAGGAGGAAAGGTGGGGGATGGGAGTTGAAATGCTTCAGATGAGGAATAAAATATAATTTTTTGATTTCAAAACATTCGTTTTAGAATATTAATATGAACTGTATAAAAATAAATGCATTGATCCAAAATTGAATAAATGGAAAGCTTCACTTAAAATTTTAGTAAGCATTTAAATCTTGGGGGCCGGGGGATTGTAATAGATGATTAACAGTTTTGACCTAAATCAATGAGCTTCACCTGTTTTCTTTACACTGACAACTATTAGAAATGGGATTGTCCAGATATTTCATAAAAGTATCTATGGGGGGGGGGGGGGAGGAGATTGTACTTTTTTAGATGCCTTTCGCACCGATAACTATGTTATTCACTATATAGATATTAAATAATACAGAGTGTCCGAGAATTATGGGACACATTTTAAAAAACCTAGAAATGCCACAACTATGTTTTTTTAACTAAATGAGAGCGCATTTCAAAAAGTTTTTTTCAGATAGGAAACGTGCCGTTGTGGTGGTCTAGTTGGCCGTAAATTATCGAAAACATCCCATTTTTTAGAGCGATTATCTGCGAAACTAATAAAATTAAAGAAAAATAAAAGCATGTATTTGTAAAGAATTTTCAGCTCTTTAATGTGGAAAACTGAATATTTGAGATATTCAAGAAAAACTAAAAAAAGGAAACCAGAAAACACACATCAGCTTCTGCCGATCGATAGCAATTGCATGCGGAATTCTCTCGCTGTAGCAAATTTAGAATGCCATAATGCCGTGTTACCCATCTGAAAAAACTTTATTTGCTCTCTCAGAAAAAAAAAAAATTTAGTTGTAACGTAATTAGTTATTTAAAAATTAATTTTTGAAATGTATCCCACAATTCTCGGACATACTTTACTATTCTTCTCAACCAATGTCAATAAATTGCTGCACAAAATGGGAAGAAGCTACTTTTTTTTTTCTTTCCCTAGACTAAAAGTGGACAATTGAAAATTCTACATGGATAGTTTATGACAATTTATTTTACAAATATATGTAACATAATCATTACTTTGAAGATCCATGTTGAATATAGCCTTAATAGCAAGCAAGTTAAGGTTTAAAAGATTGACTGACTTTTGAATTTAATTCAGTTAAATTCTCATTCAATCATTTAATTACATAGCTTATGCAAATTAAAGATAATAACTATATTATTAAAAAAAAAAGCATAAAATCGTATTCACATGCAGACTAAACTTTACAAAAAATTTAGAATTTAGTGGTCTTATACATTTTTAAGATGTAGAGGGGGAAAAAATTTGAAAATAAATAATAGATGAAATGCTAACAAGAAAATGTGTTTTTTTATCCATTTCCATAATAAAAAATAATCGACATGAGCATAACAATGGATAAAAGACATCAACTTTTCACCTTTAAATCTCGAGTGAAACAAAGTACATAATTATGCATTTAAATATTCAAAAAGTGAATGCAAATTCAGTTGTTAGAATAATTATATACTACATTATGTGCTCTTGTATAGCTGGCAAATTCAAAAGTTCTATGTTAGTTAGTAAAACTTGGTAAAGAATGGCAAGAAAAACTTACAGGTTGAGAATTATTTATATCATAATCTTCAATAATAGCTTCCAATTCCAACTGCTTCATGAGTTCAACCAGTTTATCAGCTTTCCTGTTCTCGTTTTGTTCAATGATGGCACAAAGGTGTTCAGTGAGTTGTTCTTTTCTTTGCATTTTTTCATACAAATCCAACTTGGCTTCTATGAATTCCTTTTCAGCTTTCAAATATCTCTTTCTGAAATGTAACAGAACTATTCAGGAAGAAGTAGCAACACCATTTAAAACACAAGATTATAAAAGAATAATTCTTTTCACTATCATCAAATCAGGACTTTAAAAGAAACTGTCAACAAAACAAACAGTTTTTTGTTTGCTGCAGTAAAGTGGGTTTTAAAAAAAATTGCTTTTGCAGCTTGTCAGATCACACAACAATAGCAGTAGTCTAAAGATAGATCATTTCACCATAAAAAGTTAATTGTCATCAAATTACAAGATTGCGAAAATTTCAACACAAGAAACTGAAACTTTAATGATGCTTCATACAATGAATTGTCAATTTTTGGAAGTAATTATCTTAGAGAAAGAAAAAGTTCTTAATTTAAAATGAGATTTAATAATCCCTTTCCAATTTGAATAAAATCAGATATTTTTGTATTAATTTTAATTTGATCTTTATGTAAGCAAGTTTAAGTACCGAATTTCGGCAAACTGAAAAAGCAAAGGATTTCAATGTGGATCACTTTCAAGAAGGTTGGTTTAAGTGTATCACAGTATTCAGTGTATTTTTTAACACAATCTAAATACTATAAAAATTGTAGGATCAGTGTAACGATCCCATTGGACGATTGCAGCGCCACCTCCCTTGCTGAGTATATTTGCCATGATATTCATCAGTTGGACGATGGCCATTCCCCGGTGGGGGTTTGTTTTTTCCCCCCCCCCCCCGTTTGTAACATTTATTATAACTATTTTTATTTACTGTAAATATTAATTTTGTGTAATGTGAAGTGTCTTTTGTGTAGTGACTGTTTATTTGTTAATTAAAAATAGTTTAAAAGTAACTTTGTTTTTCCCCAAATTAATTTTGTCTTTGTTTATTTAATTTTTTTTCATAAAATTTTCTTTTAGAGCTAGCCGAAATTTTTAAATAGTTGCTACATCAGACTTTTTTTAATTATAACGCAGCATATTTCTTTTAGAATTATAAAACATCATATACAACTTACAAAAAGTAATTAGGAATGTTGTTAGAATGATATTCCAAAATTTAAACAATACTCAATTTGAATAAGTCCGACAAATTAAATTACTTTAAAAGTACTGCCAAAAAAAAAAAATTATTGCAGCCTTGGGCCCTTAGGCAGTTGCCTACTTTGCTTATTTAATAATCTGGCCCTGTTCCTGAAAGGAATTCATCAGTGAAAGCAAACTTAGAAACAGGAGAGAAAACCACAGAGATAAGTTTCCACTCTGCTTTCATAGAATTTAAATAATAAAATTAACTTATTCATATTGTTTGGAATCCTGCATTTTCTGAATAAATTTATATGATCCAGTATATTTATAATACAAAAAATCTTGCTCACTCAGCTTTAGAGAATTCCATGCTAGCTTGTTCTATGTAATCACGTAAAATCGAAACATCTGCACTTAAAATACTGTCCAAGCGATTCAGTTCTTGGGTAATCTTTGCTAGTTTAATTGCTTCTGCTTGAGTTTGCATTTTCCTAAAAATAATAATAAATAAAAAATTCTGAATCTGCAATTTCATCACATTTTTATATCAGCATAATTCATACCTTTATACATAGGTGAATGGTGACAGTTAAAATTAAAATATTTTTTTAAAAAACACACAGAACACAATAACATTAATTATAAAAGATTCTGGATTTAACTTTATAATAAAGAATTAAAATAATTCCAATCAACTAGTGCCAAACTAGTGATACTTTATACATCTCCTAAATGGGGAAAACCTTTACTTTGGAATGTCATAGATAAACAAGTGCTGATTTGGTATATAAAGAAAGTTCCCATAAACTCACTGGAAATAAGCAATTGAACTAAGATAGTTAAAGTTACAGTTATTTAACTTGGAAAGATGTGGATAAAAAATATCTATTATATGCATATTATCAGGTGTTGGAGATAAGGAACTACAATGTTGAAGAGAGTTTTTCTTGGAATGCAAAGAATTTTGGTAACCCATCCAGGTATTCAATAGATAATCTTTAAAACCTCTTCCATCAATGTCTTGAGAGAGATTTTTCAGACCCGATAACTTTACTGCACAGTATCATTTTTGTTTAATGAGGATAAATAATATTTCATTGCCAGGACAGTAATATCCAAGTAAGCTTTACATTCTTTCCTATAATTAAGCTCTTAATTAAGTGGCACAGCACTTTCCTGTTTTAAGAGGTACATTAACAATTTTGTTCCACCCCTAATTTAAAAGTTAACAAGTTTATAGAAAGCAATTTTAATGTTCTTTTTTCTCTTCTGATAGTATTTTACTGTATGTTTTGAGCTAATACACATAGCTTTGACAAAATGAACTTTTTAATGTGGAAGAGAATTTCTCTTGGAGATTCTTCATACAACTAAGGTATAAACTGGAACAAAACTCACTTGTCTGTTATAGCTTTGTTTATGAGAGCTCTCCTTCTAGCATTTTCAGCTTCAACTCGCTTCCTTCGTATTTCAAACAGTTCCAACTCGCTAATGTTTGGGTTGGATTCAGCTTCAAGAAATTTTTCTCTGTATAATTAAAAATAAAAATTAATGGTATGTATAATCTGATTTTAGATATTGGCTACATAGAAAGAACAAAAATTGCTTCCCAGAGTCAACCTGGAGGGATTGAAGCTAGAAGTATGATAATGCACAAGTATCTTGAAAAAGCATAAAATTATACTTGGTTGGTATGCCAGATTTTACTAAAATTTGATAGAAAATTTTCCTTGATTTATACTTCTTTTAATTTAGAAAACTTCTAACATCCAGTCCATTTTAAAACCCAGCTTGTAAATAAAATAAAATGTTTCTGCTTCTACTTTTAGTTTTAAAACAATATTGGTCGATAAATTCACCAAGTACAACAACATAACATAGCAAAGAAGACAAAAAGAAAAAAAAAAAAAATGCTTATTTCGTGGCTGAGATGCTAACATTTGTGCTTGGCAAACTAATATATAGGAAAGTTTCATTTAATTCCTTTCATAATAAAACACAAAGAAGGAAAATTACTAAAAAGTATAAAATAACTCAAAATTATTAAAGACTGTCACATTATTTTAACAGAAATAAAGTTAAATATTTACATCTAATTAACTCCTAAACTGTCATGGGCATTAATATATTCTTTGCAGAATCTTTACATTAACTCCCACAGCCTACATATATGTTATTAAAAAAAATTCCTACCTCTGTACTTTGGAGTTAGCCATATAATTATACCTACAGCTTTAGAATTCAATAAACTGACTTTAAACAGAGGTTCAACTGAGAAATGTCAATGTCTTAATACAGGGTAGAGGGAGGTTACTATAAAGGTGACAATAAAAGTGAATCCGGTAGGAATAGGTGGCAATCATATAAGATTTCATTAGCAATTCCAAAAACCAAAGAAATGAAAGAACCAATTCCAGCTTAATTTTTGCTGATCAAACTAGGATAAATAATTTTTTGTATGTACTTATACATCATTGCACAATGTAAGTAAATACTTTTAAAAACTGTAAATAATATACAATAGAGACACAGTAACAAACTATGCAATTCAGAAACATGTTTCCATGATTTGAGTCTCTCTTGTTCTCATTCTTTTATTTTCAGATAATTTTTTTAAAATTAATTAATGTTAAACTATTAAACATGGTAGTTTCAAACACAACTTAGGTTTTGATTCAGTTTTCTAGAACATCTGAACAAAATTTAATAAGGATATCTATTCAAGGTATAAAATATGGGAAGCAATGCTTATGCATTTATACATCAAGAACTTCATACTTTTCTGTATTTTTTGCCAACCATGGCTAAATAAAGCACTCTGAAACAACATATTTTATATAATAAACTATTACAAAAAGTTAAAAAAATAGTACCCATAAATACATCTAAAATTGAATAATAAAATATCATTAAATATCTAAATTAGTTTTGAACAAATGCATAAAGAATAAATTTAATATAACATATATATATACTACTTCTATACTAAAAAAATCAGCAAATTAAAATAAAAAACAATTATCATTTCAGACTTAAATAACAATTTTTTAAAAAAATTAAGCATTTTTCTTACTCTAAATTCTCGTTTCTTAAATCTGTAGGTGATTTGCAAGAATCGTCAGATGTATCCGCTGGATTGTTTACTTCATGCGGCAAATTATTACAATCAACAGTATGATGAGGAGCTAAAACTGGTGATGGAAAATCTCTCAATTTAGAATTTTTCTTTGATCGATGAGGCCTTCTGTTAAAATCATGATCCGAATCCGATGTCTCGTCTTTTGATGATTCAGATGGAAAATCATGTTGTAATGTTTTTGCAGCAACTTCTTTGATTTTCAGAGGCCCTAAATTATCCTTCCTAGGAATACCTAAAGTAGTGCATTTAAAAAAATGTTGAAATCAATAGTGCAAGTTGACCATTACATCTACTAGTATTTACCTAATAGAAAATAATATCTAACTGTATGCATTTTAAAAACTAGTAATATTTATATGGTTTTGCGAATTGGTCTTATATGACCTATCACTGTCTAGAAAGTACAAGTGCCATATTCTTATACGAGTTTGCTTCTATAAGATCAAAACAGTTACGAGTTCGTAACTGCTCTTTTATAATACATCACAGTCTAGACATTTGAACAAGAAATTTTTAGCTAAATATTTACAAAAACAGTAAACTACAATAACATTATTCAGAAAATTTGTAATTATTTCATGAATATCACCTTAGTAACAGACTATTATAAATACCAAAAAAAAAGTATTTTTAAAAAAATCCAAGATATTCATTCTACAATACACATAAAAGAAATAAGTTGCAAACTGAGATACAAAAACAAACAAAAAAAAACAAGTAAAACTATACTACTTTTATTTTTCTATGCAATTATAATGTATACCAATCAGCACTTCAAAAATGTTAGTATTTTCTTTGAAAGCCATTTTATCTAAAAAGTGATTTAAAGATTAAAAAAGAAGGATTTCAAGATTTAAAAAAGGCCATATTGTACTATATTTGATGCCCAAAAATACGAGTTTTTCTATATTGAATCATTTTAAGTCTGCTTTTAAATATACGATTCAGTAAAATCCACTTTGGATTTTGTGATTAACAAATAAAGCATTTTGGACATAACTTTGCACAGTCAGTTGAAAAGAGACGAATTTAATTAAAAAAGAGAGAATGTTAATTTGCATACTTCAAAATACCAACAAAATACATGCCAAAAATTTTAAAACTGCATAAAAAAAAGGGGCATACTGCTAAAAATACACAATACTATTATCACTGATTACAATAACTTGAGGTTCAGGATATTAAAGATCTTAAATTAATTTCAGTAAGATTACTAGGCAGACATCATTTAACATCAAAAACTTGGTACATTCTTTATGGTTTTGTGTGTGTATATGTAAACCTGCCATTCTACACAACAAAAATATCATTCAAATATCTTGATTTTAACTGACAAAATTTACCAAAAATGGGAATTAGCCAAATGGAGTTTAATAATTCATCCATAGTAAAGATTTGGATAATGAATGTCCTATAAAAATTACCTTCCATGTCAAAATAAAAAATAGTGCAGAAATATAAGTCTATAATGAAAATTAAACTGTTAACAACTAATCAAAGGCAAGATGCAATTTGAAAAATATTTGACATTTAAATAAAATATTTCAGTATAAATTCAAGCAGATATCTGAAAGGAATTCTAAACTTTGTGACAACATACAATTCAATATTTTAAATAAATCAATTATAGAAATCATAAAATATTCCTGACAAACATATTTATCACTATGATGGGTAATTATCCATGCCATTTTTCTCACATTGTAGTTACTGACAATTTTATAATTAAATTTAATTCAATGTAAATTATAATTAATTTAATTTTTCATTAAACTATTTTTAGATTTATTATTTTTGTTTTCAAGAGAAGAAGTCTTCAGAAAGCTAAAGAATAAATGAAAAAAAAAATGAAATTTTGAAATAATGGTTGTGTGTGCTTAAAATAGTACAAAAATAATTAAAGTCACTGAATAAACAATTTTTTTTATTAAATTTCAATACAACAAAAAAATATTTGTTTATTTTAACATTCTGCTTTCCCCCCCCCATGACATTCTTTGTGCTTGTCAAATAAAACACATTTTCTGAAAGAATCAAATGAATTTTCTGAAAGAATGAAACTACACTTTAAACTGTTTACATTTACAGTCAAATGGATGAAAGCAAAATAACTTTTATCAAAGAAGAAATCAGGCGTTCTTTCTGCACGGTAAATGCCATTTAACATGAATCTTCTTTAGCACGGTCTTAAGAGATAAATACCAAGTTTTACTAATGATTTGATATATTAAATACATTACTGCATTCATTCCCCGAACAGTTTTAAATGATAACAATAACCATTAAAAATTTATAATTGTGTATATTCAGTAAACTGAAACCACAGAAATAGCAGAATTGAAGTAACGATCTAATAATACCATCTTTATCCGGCATGCGACTATTTTTTCTGTTTGCAGGATTTGTTTTAATTCGCTCAATGTCCTCATCAGTGAATCCAGCCCATTTCTCTGAAGCCATTATTAAACAGACTCGCAAACCCCCGACACTCACATTCTTAATTAAAACATTACATTAATATACTCTGTAAAAAAAAAAGTAATCTATTCAACATGCCCACTTAAATGTCTCGCTGTTGACTACATCAATTTACGTCAAAATATTTGAATAGCACAAACAAAACAAATAACCACGAAGCAGAAAACTTGTCTGGCACAGTTACGGTGATCTTACAGTTCATTAACTGCAAAAATTCTTGAGGAAAATTTGGACCGGAAATCAGTTGCTTTACAGCTGTGGCAATCTCAGAGAAAGACTTGGAAAACCAGAGTTTGACAAAAATCGCGCTGTTTTTAAGGAGGTTTTTTATAATTTTTCCTTGCCTTAGTTGTAGTAATTTTAAAGAAAGACTTTTGTAGAAAGATGTTAGATAATCAACCAGTGCTGTAGTCAGTATAGTCACAAATTAAGCAGCGCTGGAACGCTCTAACCCAGGGATGGCGAACCAATGGCACGCGACACAATATTTTGGGCACGCCACCGATCACAAAGTTCACTATGAAACATATTACGAACGAACGTGAGTTAATCCTACGCTACGGTTTTCAGAATGAATAACATTAAAGACTCGCTTAGAAACCGTTTGACAGATGACTCCAGTTCATCATGCATTCTGCTAAAAGTAACATCTTACAACCCTAATATAAGTTATTTGTCATCAAATCTGCAACAACAGAAGACACACTAATGTTACTTTAATTTGAATTACGCGTATAACTGAGACATTGCAAAATGTATATTTTTTGTAGTAAATAAAGAGTTTTGAGTTGATAGTATTTAGTATTATTATTTTCCCAATAATAACGAAGTCAAACGGGTCTATTCTGGTACCCCCGGTTGGGTTGGGAGACGTCTCTTTTTACAAAATTAATGACAAATAAAAGTGACCCCCCCCCCCCAACCGGGGGGTACCAGAATAGACCCCAAAATTATTTGACGGCACGTCTATGACCTCATTAAACATTTTTTTAGAAAAAATGGCACGTTGATATATAAAGGTTCGCCACCCCTGCTCTAACCTGTTAGAAAAAATCCAGCTGTTTTAAAGGAGGTTTTTTTTCTAAACAATTTTTCCTTCTTTATTTCCCATAAAAAAAGGCAGTGCCGGAACTGCGTTCCGGCTCCACTACACTACTGAAGATAACCATTTTAGATAACATATATTAAACAATTCTTTCTATTTCATAATTTTAATAATAAATTATACATAAATTTAATTAAATCATAGTTAATTTGCCATATATTTTAATCCAACAACCTCAATTTTAGAAATGTAACATAAGAAAAATTTTATTCCAGCCTTTTAAACTATTTACTCTATATAAAGTATATTTTTAAAGAGGAAAAGAAACTTCTTTTCAAATTTAAAATCAAGAGCCCCCTTGATTTGGCACTCTCCCCAAGTAAAAAAAATCTATTAAGTACTCCAAACTCTTAATAATGCCCATATTTTCCCCGTGCGATGGAAAAAAAAAATCCGACGACAACCTATCTGAAAACCAGCAGGAGTTCTCTCACTTTCTCATATATTTTATACAAAACGGCGACTGGGTTTCAAAAAATTTATAGACACCTAAAAGTACCCCGGATACAACAAAATTTAAAAGTTTAGTTACAAAATTAGCTAGCTTCCCCGGTAACTATTGATTTCTTTATATAATTCCTAGTTTTAAGCAGCTAAAATGAAATCAATTTTCTCCCCAAAAAAGTGTGGGGGAGGGAGCGATTGCATCCCCCTATTCGCTGCATTTTACTTTTCGCTTCATAGTATAGTGAAGTGAACTGGGAATGCATTTTGGACTTCTTTCCTGTTGACTAATTGGGTTTAAAATCTGATGTAGATCTGTAATTCTGGCTATAAGGCCATATGTCAAATTTCACTTATCTAGTTCGTTGGATTTTTGAATTAACGTGTTCATATATGTACGGACGGACACACACGACTTCCTGTAGATGGATTTTGTCCACAATATGATAAAAATCACCAATTTCGATATTAAGACCAAATTTCATCCATCTTGCTTGTTACGTTTTTGTGTTATCATATTCGCAAACAAAAATAATTTCCCCCAAATTTTTTTTGTCGGACTCATGAAGGTCTAAACGTGGGGTTTCATCAAAATCTAGAAGTGTAATTTTTCGACGATTTCAATATTTTCTCTTTATATAAACCCCGTTTATAAGAAAGTGTTGGTGGCTCAATGATTTATTCTGTTGAAGCAGAAAAACTATGAAACTTAATTTGTTTGTATTTTACATTCACTTAACTCCTAAATTTAATTACATATCATGGCACAGAATTTTTTTTATTTTCATAAATTGCATCATTTCACAATTTTCTCTTTATCTTTTCATTTCTGCCTCATCTTAGTATTTCCCGAGCAATTTCAAATAACCCCTGGAATACTCTAATAAAGATAACATTTTCCCTCTTAGCAGTAAATTCAATATATTTTCTTTTCAAAATCAGATAATCTTTATCTAAATCATGATGATAAGGTGCATGATAGGAGAATCAATCTTGATTGTTATCTCCAAATCTATTCCCTCACTACTTACATCAATAATGAGACACTTAAACAACCTGAGGTTTTGCAGTAATGGGCCCCCCCCCCCATTCCCAACACAAATGTGGTCCAATTTCTCTTGAACTCATCAATAGAAGCAGTGATGACTACTTATTTAGGACATCTCTCTGAATAGTTTTATCTTCTGCTCTTTACAGCTAGGATTTTAAAAGCAAACAGGCCTGAAAGAATTGCTAGATAATCTCATCCACAGCATAGAATAGTGCTGATGAATTATTTTCATGCCACACTTTTGTACAACCAAATTTTGATTGCTGTCTTTGATTTCCATTTGACCAGTTCTATTAATGAGTCTATTTTTCTCTTTGGATTTCAATGTTGCCCACTGTTCTTTACTTGGGTCATATTGCCACATTTGAAAAGTGTCAGTGGCAGATCCAGAATTCGGGTCTGCAGGGGGCTGAGGTCATATAAGTTTTGTATCTTCGCGACAAATGTCAAACCTCATGTCTTATGTAAACTAAAACACTTTAACTTTACAGACTTTGCTCACATGACAATAAGAATCATAAAGAACACTACAATACTTTCAATAATTTAAAAAAAACAACAACAAAATAACTAGCCAAAAAAATGTTTTCGATCGCGTCAACGCTACAAGCACAAGTGGAATGACTAGAAAATTAGGAAAATTTTCGAGCCTGTCAAGCCAGAAAACGATGTCCTCATGTTTTTATTATTTTTTTTTAAAAAGGGAAAAATAAGAACAAACAGTTGTAGTGATTTTAAATAAAATCAAGCATTATGGTTCAGCTCTTGGGCGGGGGTGCAGCCTGATAGCCCCCCTGGATTCGCCACTGAAAGGCGTTACAATATGATTTATGAACATCTGGACTGCTATGCATTGTCTTCAACTTTTGCACACCAAGGTAAATGCTGACAGTTGCCATTTATAAGATTGTGAATTTGATAATCAAACTACGAGCGCAGGAATTAATAAATTAAATTAAAAAGGTTTTTTAAAATTTGTATTTCAATCATTTTTTAATCTTGAGATCTATTGCTTCTAAAACTCATTAACAGGTGGTGCTATTGGTAAAGAATTAAAATTTGATTTAATTAATGATTAACTAACAATCAAGTTCTGAAAATATTAAAATAGTGTATTGTCATTGAGAACACACAAGTGTAAAACATTTCAATCCTCTAGTACATCAGGAAATGAGTGGAAAATCGATTACAAAATTCCATCTTTACAAACATATAAACTGCAAATAAAAAAAAAAGGAAGTTCATTTAGAAATCATTATTTCTAAATAAAATGAGTAAATTTTTATGACTTGAAGCAGATTCTGCATAGGCAATGGTTTGATGAAGGACCAAAGAGATTAAATTTCAAATGTGATCTAACTACATGTTGTCATACAATGTGTTGTGATGTCCTGTTCTTTTTCTACTGCAGGATGCACAACTTAAATCGATGTGGTGCACTTTACATGCAAAGCGTAAACATGAATGGAAGCCATCATGCTTTAAGAAATCTCAGTTTCACAATTTATTAAATTCTTTCATTATTTTATTTTTCTAAGCATGTCACTTTTCTAAAATGAGAATAATTTAGAAGGAAATCTCTACTAATAGTAAAGGAGGATGTGTGTCTTGTGTTGGCACTCTACAGGGCAGATCGCTGGACCTAGAGCTATGAAATTTGGCACAAACATACTTTGGAGGGTGCGACTGTGCACTTCAGAGCCCTTTTTCTGAAATCTTAATTAAGATTTTAATTAATTAAAAATTAAGCTAAATTCTGACGTTTCTCCTTAAATAACTTCAAAAATATTGCAGCATAAAAATTATTTTTTAAACTGTCTGAAAATTTAAAAAATTATCTTTTGAATGATATAAATTAAGTTGCCATACGATTTTTTCTCCAATTTTAAAAAATCCTTTTTTTGTTACAATGAAAAATTCAAACAGTTTTCATTGTTTAAACAAATATTTATTTGTGTTTATCTTCCATTGTTGAAAGTAAAGGCAATATTCTAATTCTTTCTTTCTTTCCTTTTTTTATATCGTCAGTTTTTCTGGAAATCTGTAAACAACATCCTCTAAGATTGCAAATATATTAGGAAATGTATCCATTAAGCTGACTGAATATGGTTGCTATGCTTTAATTCTTTTTATCAGCACATGTGGCTCGCCATTTTAATGTCAAAATGAAATGCGTATTTTGCACGAGGAATAAGAAAGAGAAGTTGGTGCCGACAACTTAAAATTAGATGTTACATGAAACAGAAAGTTCCTTGACTCCATAAGGAACCTTCATGTAGACAATAAACAGAACATATGCAAAGCTATTAAAAGATAACGGGTTAAATGTCTATCACAAATTGAAGTTTAAAATTACTTTGTTAAAGGAACCATGAATATCAAATTATGCATAAGGGATTCAATTGAAATTATATGCCTGGCGAACAAGCTCGTCGCCATAGGCGGCTGCTAAATAAATAAAAAGTTGATGGAAAATCCATTGATTTAGTGGACGTGCAACACAATTACAAGAATCTGATAACCTCTAAAATGCTGAATACTTCTCTTTAATGTAAACTGACAAAAGTTGTTGGTTTAAAATATTCTAAATAGAACAGCCATTTTAAAACAATTGGTGAAATCATGGAATGATTTGAAGTGGAGAGTGAAATTCAATTTTAATTTAGATACAATAGAAAAACAGGTTATCAAATTTAAATAGATTGCTTCAGATGCATGAATGCAACCATTTCTTAGTTCTTTTTGACTGTTAAAATATAGAAGGACCAAAGCAATGATGTGGACACCACGATATAGAACTACCTACCACAGAAGACAACAGCAAATATATATTTAAATATCTTCAGAATGTTTTTTATGCTTCAAGACCATGTTTCTTGGCAAAGACCTTGTCTCTTATGACCCATAAAAAACATTAGGTCAATGAAAAGTATTATCATAAATAATGTTTACATTTATTTTTACAAATTTGTCTAAATCAGAAAAAAAAAAAAAAAAAAAAACTGCATAACAACGAAATGAGTAAAATTGGATTTCTGAAATGGAAGATAATTTAAAAATCGTTTTTATGCCATAAGAATTTCGAAAACCACAAAATTTTTTGTTACTTTTAAAAATCTAAGTAAAATAAAATAAAAAAAAATCACCATAAGGTGTACAATGCCATCTTCCAAAGTATATCTACGTCAGAAAAGATAGTTTTATAGTCAGTGATATGCCCTGTAGAGCAATAACAGACACACATATTTGCTTTTATTATTGTTAGATATGAACTTTTCATCTACTGGTTACAACAATTTTAACGCAGTAAGTGGAGAGGCTGGAAAAAAAATTATAACTGGCTATGAGAGTTAGTTGTTTTCAACAAAAAATCATTAAAGTTAAATATGCTTTAGCCCTGCATTTATAAATAAATCCTTTGTTTTGAAAATTTTCTTGCCTCTTTAATTATGCTAATTAATATCAAGAAAAAAAAGTTACATTTTACTGTTTGTTGTTTATTGTTTTTGCAAATGATTACAATTTTAGTTTAAAAATCAATGGTATTTCTTACATTTCTTCAAGTTTAATTAGCAAATAAGAATGAATAATTAAATAAAATAAATATACAATTTTGCAGTTGAAAATAATAATAAAAAAACTTTTTAATGGACAAGTAACATTATGATTTTTTTTTTGTTTGGTCAGACTTTACTTTGAAAATCTCAAGAAAATATGAAATTAAACTGAACTGAAGCCAAAAAGCAAAATTAGGACTCAGACAATTAAAATAGTGAAAGAACTTATATTTAAAAATATATCACTTTTTTTCAGAGATATGTTATTTACAATGATTTACAAAAGCAGAAAAACTTTTTAAAGTTCAATCTTCTGAATCTTCAACAATTTCTTCTGACTGATTTGTTTTAGAAGTTTCTTGATTTTTTTTCCATTTCTTGGCGATTTCGAGAAGTTTGAGAACAGGTTGAGCAACTTCGTCTGATGGAAAAATGTAATCGAAGTATTCTTCCCATCCTCCATCCATCTGGAAAGAAAGAAATATATATATATATTTATTAAAATTTTATTTATTAACAGAAAGGAAAAAGCAATCTTTATTAATTGATTACTTGAAACAGACCATCTCAAATTTTACTAGAACAAAAAATTTAATTGGTTTCGATACAGTTACAGACACAAAACTATAAATTAGAGCTGATTCATTATGAGTACAAACTAAAATAAAAGTGAAATAAAAATAAACCATGACAATATATGCAAAAAAGGTTTTCTTTAAAATAAACACAATTTTAAATTTAAAAAATAACTAAGCTTTCAGAATCATGTTCCATATTATATTCCATAAACCAGTGGTGTGCAAACTATTTTCATTTCCGATCCACTAACTTTGTGTAAAATTTTTTCACAACCCGTTTTTTGAAGAAAAGCCTTATGTTTTTTTATTGTCAAATAAATTTATTAGAAATTAGTGACCCACGAAAATTTTCTCGCGACCCCCAGTTTGTGCACCACTGCTATAAATGACGACTCTAAGCAGGCAGGTATATATATATATATATATATATAAACCTTTGTAGCACATTATGTTATACAAATTGTACTCTTGTCCTAAGAATTATTAATTGAAGCATATTATTAGTTTTATTAAATGGCTTACTTAAAAAATAAAGTTTAATAAATAAAATAAAAAATAAAGTTGAAAAATTAATAAAACTGCCAATAAACAGTTTCTTATTGTTCAATATAATCTTATTTATGCTTAAGGAATAAAAGATTTTAATTTTTGAAGTAAGCATTAATATTTGGAATATATTTAAAATCATGATGAAACAGAAGTAGTTAAACATCAGAAGTTTTCAAAATCATAAAATAAAGGTCTGTGTGTGTTCTTACCCCATCTTCCGTCTGTATTTTCCTTCTTTTCTTGACTTTCTTTGGCATTTGTTTCTGAACTTCCATTTGAGATTGTTCATCTCCACATTGTTCCTAAAAACAAAGGCAATTTCCATTAAAGAATATTAATTGCAACCATATCACACACAAAAAAGGTTCTTAGAAAATATACTTTGAAAAATGTTAAATTCAGAAAAAAATATAAAAAATTGCTTAACAATTTATACACTTTCACCTAATTATTTTGAGTGTTCCCTGATATTTCAGCCTTTTCTATTTTTATCCTACTTTCAAAAGTTGAATTAATAACAAATAGTGTTACCTGCCCATTTATTAATTTTTGCTTACTGCCAAAATTACAATTAATTCAGTTAAATAAACATAATCCTTCTTTTCTTCTAAAAACTATATTCCTTTCCAAAAAATAAAATTTTTAATTTCAAGGAAGCATGATGCGAAACTAAAATTCAGTATAAAGAGTCATTCAAGGAATAGAGAAGAGACTGACAGATGTTTTACCATTTAATGACTAACATTATTATTTGAAAATGAGTTTTAGACGAAATGTAAAGTAAAACTGATTAAGTAACACATTACGTAAGCACATAATAACTTTAATAATTTTCATTTAAGCAAATTTTCTATTAAAAGTTTACACTGATTGATAATTTCATCAAATTATATAAAGATTAGTCCACCAATGTATTAACAAATAGTTGTAAAATTACATGAATATTAACATAAATAATAAAAAAATATTAACCTCAAAGTCTTTCCAAGCTTCTAGCAGCATCATTCGCTCTTCCTTTTGGTTAGCGTTCCTTAAGCTTTTGTTGGCCCTTTCATACACATGCCTAGCTTGAAGAATACCCTCTCTGTCTTCATTACAGCCAAGCTCAAACCGAGCGAAGCTAATCCACACCTAGAGAAACGGAAAATATTTTTAATATTCATAGAGACATAGACTTATTTCTCATCTTTTTAGAAATGTAATTGTATTTTATCAATGCCACAATTAATCACATTTTGTACCAATCTTCAATAAATGACAGTCTTTCACTAATATTACATATTGAAATGTGATGATTGAGCCAATTATGGTTTTAACTTAGTCATTATTCATATGCCTCTTGGTGCTTTTAAATCGAAATGTGTGCATCTTTTAAATACATGTGTTTTATTTTGCCTTTTTACAACATTTTAGATTTTTAGGTGTTTTGATTTTCCGTGTTCTTATGTAATCGAAAATTTTTTAATGTTTTTTGTGTTTTAATTTTTGTACTCTGTTTTTGGCACCGTGTTGCAATTTATTTTTATCTTAAGTGTTGCGATTTATTTTTATCTCAAGTGTGCATTTTTGCCTTTAAACGTTCAAACTCCTGGTGTGTTTTTAGGATTCGGTGCTTGTGTGTTTTGACTTTTTAACCCTTGCCTTTTGGAAATGGTCTTTTAATTTTTTAAAAAAATATAACTTTTAGAATCACAGTGTGTTTTAATGTTTTCTAATTATGTGCTTTCAATTTTAATTATAAATATGTTTGCAAAATTTTTATGATTTTGTGTATTCTCTGTGTTCAACTTTCTATATTCTAGTGCATTTTTTTATTTACTAGTTGTGGCTTTTGTTCTGTGTGCGTTTGTTGTTTATAGCACTCTGTAAATGGAGTTTCCTCCGTCTTTTTTTTTAAATAAATAAATTATCAGCTTCAGCTGATGAAGTTGGTTGACTGGAGTATTGATTACATTTTAGTGAAAATTTACCAGTACACACATTCATCTAATTTTACTAAAAAAATTTGATTTTGTTCGTAATGTTTAACTTAATAAAATAAAAAAAGGAAGGTTTTGCTGGAGATTATAATCTTCTGTAACATCAGAAAATCCCATTTTGAGATTATAAAACCTTATCTGTAATTTTGTGATAGATATTTTAAATTTGATTACTAAACTTCAATAAGTAATGAAAAAAATATTTAACTAAACTTCTTCTGAACAATTCAGTTTAACTTTTTATCATCTAGAGAAAATTTAATTCTTTAAATACATTGATTCATAAGATGTTTTTATTTCTAATTTGTGCAATTTCAAGTATTCTAATCTTTTTCAATGCTAGATTTGACAAGTAATTCAACTAAGTGGTACAAAAAAGAGAATTAAATACTTTCTCACATAATAGATCAATTTATTAGCGATTTTTTAAAACTCTTTCTTTTGTTGGCATCATGCTTAGAAGATGTATGCATGCATAAATAATACCTTTGAATGAAGACCTCAATTGCATGTTTGAAATCCATAACCACTTAGCACCCAGAAATCTATATATAGAAGAATTAAATCTCACTTTCATCACTAAACCATTTGCATTCTATTGTTTGTTTTTTGTTCAGTCTAGCAAGTTAATATGTATTCCCTAACTCCTAAACAAGTTTCAACTGGCATATACCACTCATTAGCCAGGTTTTGCAGTTAAAGCATCATCATTTTCAAGCATTCTTTGATTTTCTTTTCGAGGTAATGCAAGGAATTCAAAAATTTTTAAAAAAATCTTTTACTATATTTTAAAAACCTTTTAATATATATCTATAAAAAAGATTTTTTTTTTTTTAAAGTGAATGATTTTCTACCAAAAACAAATAAAAGACAAAAAAAAAATGCCCAGAGTGTCTATTTAAAGCATTAATTTATTCCTGGCCTCTAACAATAGGACTGAAATTTTACTTATCTTGGTTACAGTTATCTTGGTATTTGTAACATGATTTAAAAGAAATCTACTGAAATCGAAGCTTTAAATTAAGTTGAACACTAATGAGTTAAAGTGTTCCAACCATCATCTAAATCATACATCTATTACCACCTTTAAAATAAAACTTTTCTGTAAGTCAGACTTTTCGTATATATGGAGAAAAATAGAAGAAATAAAGGTATGCACCTTTACATGCTGGGTCTTCTGAAGTAGTCTCTCGTATAGCTCTCTTGCACGATCAAATTCTCCTTTTTCTATTTCAAAGTCTATATAAGCCTTCCAGATTACTTCTGGCATGTCCAGCCTGGGCTGTTTAATCGCTATCTCATAGATAGCTCTTGCTCTCTCCACATCACCAAGGATGGTCTCAAGTTCAGCAAACTTAAGAGAAAAAGAACAAAAGCCAGCTTAAATTCAGGTGTAAATATAAGTTGTTTTAAATTTCAAATTTTGAATTATGCACTAATCACAGTAAAAAACGCAATTAATTCACACTTGTAAATACACAGCACATGTTAGCATTTGCATAACTTAGTTAATTCAACACTGCTACAGTTCGACCTCGAAAATCCGGAAACCTCCGAAAACTGGATGATTTTATCGATTTGTTTAAAATCAATAAAAATGACATAAAGAAAGTCATGTGTTGTGACGATGAATTGCCCATTGTCAATCACATGACTGATGATGATATAAAAGTGGCTGTTCTTAAAAGTGGCCACAATGAAAATGAATGTGACAGCAAGGAGGAAACTTCAACTGATGAAAAAATCAGTTGCGCTGGATGATATGCTAAAAAATATGGACATTGTTATTAAAGGTTTGGAGGAAAGAAATATCGTAAATGAGAATGATTTGCTGTTGCTTTACAAAGAAAAAAATTTGTAATCATAAAATGAAATCTATGAAACAACTTTCAATTTTAGACATGTTTAAAAAATGTTATGTTAATAAATAAAATTTTGTATTCATTAAATATTTTTATTTTAAACTACTATTTTTTGTCTTTGTATCATTTTTTAATGTCTCTTTATGTTTTTATTGTTTAAAACGTGTTTTTATAAAGAGTTGTTGGAATTGACGTCAATGTGTAGATGAGCATATGTCTCGATTGGTTGCGCATGCGCAAAAGTCAGAGGTGTTACCAAGGCAACCATTTGCTGTTGCTTTGCCTGAAGACGTCTGCACATGCGCGCTTAATTGTGACGTAACTTACCTACACAGTGACATCAGAACTTTGACATTTCTATTGGTTTAAGTTAAGATATCTAAAATCCTGAAATTTCCGAAATCCGGACCTTCCAAACACCCGAGCAGCCCGGATTTTCGAGGTTGTACTGTACAATTTTTTTAGTCGCATAACCAGATCATGGGGCCTTATTTTTATACAAAAACAGACTTCTATACAGACATTAAAAGAAGGAATATTTTCATTTATGCATTTCTTTTCAAAAGACAGAGATCTTCATCAAATCAGTGTAATGAATTGAGAAGCTTGAATTTCTGTACTTTATACTTCTGATATGATCTATAATTTTCCTTTTTACTTACAAGGGAATATTAAAAGAGAGAATTTAAGAAGACCCCCTAGTATATACATAACTGAATAGTTTTCTGAACAATAACATAAAAAACCCCACTATAACAACAACAAATGCGAAATGAAAATAAGTTGATCAATGTAAAACAAATAGCATGAGAATTATTACTCACTTTCATCCATGTTGTGCAATTTTCAGGAGAAAATTCCAAGAACTTCTGATATAAAATGCGGCATCTATCAAATTCTCTTAACTGTATTTCCAGATCAATGTAACCACGGAACAATTTATCTTTAGGACACATTCCAATAGCTCTACCCTGCGAAAAGAAATTAAAAAAGGTTAAAAATATAACTGCAATACATAAATGACCCTCATATTTCATAAAATAATTATTTGCAAATGTAAGTGCATTACATTTTTAAAGATAATTTTACTATAAATATATGAACCGTTACATTTTATAATAGAACTCAGGTAATTTTTTTAAAAATTTCTCTCTATTGTTTTTCAGTTTAGGAGCACAAAAAATTAGTCCCTAAGTGGCCAAGTAAGGAAATTCAGTTTTTCATAGCTATCTTCTAATAGACTAACAATAATTAATTTGAACATTGTTTTTAAAGCATGGGAGAAAAGGATATGATTACATGACAAAAAGAATACTTACTAATATTCTAGAATAATAATCAGAGCTGAATATTATCACATCAAAATAATTAAGTACTTGTAGTGTTAAAGGGATAGATAATTCATTATTAATGCCATTTATGTAAAATATACATAAAAAAACCCTATAGAAAAAAAAAAATGAAATCAGTCTTTGGCCTTGTCTGAAATAATTGATCGATTTCGTTTTAATTTCAATATATGAATGAAATCGGAAGTTGCAGTTATACTTCTCAAGTAATAATAGTAATAAATAAGACTAGCATTTAAATTCAAATTAAGCCACAGAAACATAAAAAAATTTAAAATACACCCTAGGGAAATTTGAACTAGATAAAATCCATGGGAAATTAATTACTAGACATAATGATCTAATCTAGTTAATGCATAGAAAAAAGGTAACATAATATTTACAAGCAATTTCCTAGCTGCAGTCAAATTCTTCTGTCGAATTTCATATTGGGCAGCTAGAAGCCATATTTTAGCAAAAGTGAATTTTTTATGAGGTATTAAATTCAAGCAAGCGTGATAAACTTCTCTTGTTTTATCTTCTTCAACTCCTTTGACTTGAAGTTCTTCAAACAAAGCATAATTTATCCAAAGATATACATATCGTCTCCAAAATCTTTTCTCCTACAAAATTAAATAAACACTCATCATGTTAAACAGACAACAACAACAAAAATCACATCAACAGAATTTAAAAACTAAATTTTGTCCACCAAATATTTTTAAAGTAAAAGAAATGTACTTTTAATAAACATTGGAAACAAAGTAGGATTTTCAATTCCATATCAATACCTATAAAAAGGGTCATTCCATGTCAAGTGATCCAGAAAAAAAATAATTGGTTGCTTGACCATTTTATAATCAAAAATGATTTTTTGCATGTTGATTCCTACATAATTAGAGAGTCCAAAAAGACTAATTTTAATTTTTTACCTTTTTCTGAATTCTGATGGCAGCCATTTTTGTTTTACAAAACATGCTGATTTTTGCGTTTGTAGGGGTTAGCATTAACTTTTATTACTCGTAACTGGTGAACCCGAGGTTGATGAAACAAAAACCAGTTTATTCAGGAAGATACAGCCTTTATTATCTCCAGTACACATTTAAGGAAAATTTTATCCCAAATAACAAAAATCAGCTTAAAAGTTTGACTTTAAAAATGACAAATTTTCAATTTTTGAAGGCATATAATTCCCAAAAGGAATCTATTCTCCATATTACTTTTATGGGGATGTGTAAGCTACCTTAATGTACTATATTTCCAAAAAATTTCAACCCTGAGATTTGCTTATTTTAAGAGTTACGGGCTTTCAAAATCCGAAAATTTCAAAAAAATCCGAATTTTGACACCTTACATCTTTGTTGGGGCAAAGTTTAAAAATCTGAAATTTTTACAGATAAACCCTCTATAGTGTATTATACTTCTGTAAAAATTTCATGTTTGATATTTATCTACAAGTCAAGTTATAGGACTTTAAAAATCCCATAAAAAACATATTTTTTGCCGAAAATGACGAAGTATTAATTTGACTAAATATTATTTTTATCATCAATAAATTATAATATGACCTCAAGTAATATTTGTAATTAAAATTACAATTCAAATTAATTCTTATGGCATTTATATTTTCAATTAATGCGCCATTTGGTGCATTAATTTTACTTTGTATTTATTCTGTTAAGTTATAACATTAAATTATGTCATATTTCTATTTATAAGATAATCTCTTAAAATGCTGTAGGCCTAATATACTTATTTAAGAAAATGTGTGGATGTTCAGACCTGTTCACAAACTTTTGTGATGGACTTCAACAAACCAAAGCAAGTCTCCAGTGACCGTACACTAACCAAATATTGATACCAGCGGAAATGGTTGAATTTTGTCATAAACGTTTAAAAGGAATCGCCTTCACTTACATAAAAGATGAAGAAATCATTCAACATCATAAGAATAAACTTCTTGGTCGATTTAAAAACTCTGTGGCAATTACTGGTACAAGGAGTTTCCATTGTTTTGTTCCTGTGTCAGAGAGTAACCTGAAGTGCTTCATTACTTCACAAGCTACAGAACATGAAATTTATTCCACTACAAAAGCTGTACAAATAACACTTCACACAAGAGATTCTATTGCATGTGTATGTGATGGTAAATGGTGGCTGGCAGAGGTGAATGATAGTGATATAAATAAAGATGTGCTTGTAACATTTTATCATCCCTGCCAGTCCAAGGACAGCTTTTAAGAAAAAGGAGAAAGGCCAGACTTGGATGCCTATGAACAATGTTTTAAGGAAACTAAGTGCCTTAGAACTACAACAACTACTGGAAGGACACATAACATTTCCCCAAAACTAAATGAAAAAATATCAAAACTTCTTAATGAATACAAATCAAGGTAGAATGATAAATCTGACTCATGTGTATAGTATAACCATACTTTTGTGATGTGTTAGTTGTAAATAATATATCGCTACGTTTATTTGAAGTTTTAAAGTGTTTTAACAATGGGAACCATAGTAACCATGAAACATATTCAAATTTTTCAACTTCATTATACATTTAAAGTGTGCATAAGCTACTTCATGTAAAAAAGGTAAGTTTATATGTAATAGTAGTTATATTATATTTTAATTTATTAATGATAAAAATAGTACTTAGTCAAATTTATGATTCGTCATTTTCGGCAAAAAATGTTTTTTATGGGATTTTTAAAGTTCTATAACTTGACTTGTAGATAAATATCAAACATGAAATTTTTACAGCAGTATTATACACTATAGAGGGTTTATCTGTAAAAATTTCAGATTTTTAAACTTTGCCCCAACAAAGATATAAGGTGTCAAAATTTGGATTTTTTTGAAATTTTCGGATTTTGAAAGCCCGTAACTCTTAATAGAAGCAAATCTCAGGGTTGAAATTTTTTGGAAATATAGTACATTGAGGTAGCTACACATCCCCATAAAAATAATATGGAGAATAGATTCCTTTTGGGAATTATATGCCTTCAAAAATTGAAAATTTATCATTTTTAAAGTCAAACTTTTAAGCTGATTTTTGCTATTTGGGATACAATTTTCCTTAAATGTGTACTGGAGATAATAAAGGCTGTATCTTCCTGAATAAACTGGTTTTTGTTTCATCAACCTCGGGTTCACCAGTTCCAAGTAGTATAAGTTAAAGCAAACATCTACGAACGCAAAAATAGGCATGTTTTGTAAAACAAAAATGGCTGTCATCGGAATTCAGAAAAAGATAAAAAAATTAAAATTAGTCTTTTTGGACTCTCTAATTATTTAGGAATCAACATACAAAAATCATTTGATTATAAAATAGTCAAGCAACCAGCTCTGGATCACTTGACATGGAATGACCCTGCATCATTTATAATGAATTCCAAATGTTTAGATATGTATATCTCTATTATCATAGAATATGTTCTGATTCCATATTAACTTGGAACAAATATTGTCAATATTTTCCTTTGAGACATATTCTCTGAAAATATCCTTTTTTTCCACTTTATTTTTAAATAACTTTTACTGATTTTATTTTCTTTTGTAAATAAAAGTAACCGAAACTTTAAATTTAAATCTCAAACTATCTATTGAGTTTTTAATGCTCCAAAATGTAGCTGCAGTTAATTATTTTTGGGTAATAATTTAAAATAGTAATTAAGAAGATAGATTGATCTCGCATAATATCTAATAATCAAAGCATATTTTTAAATATGCTGAACTACTTTCAAAATAGATGAAAAATGAAATTTATAACAAGTAATATAAAAAAAAGTATCGTTTCCTCAATGTACAAGATTATATAAAAAAAAGAAGATGAGCATTACGCACTTACTTTTGTCAGTGGAATATTTGCAATAGCTCGCTCATATAATTCCCTCGTAGCCTCTATGTTTCCTTCACTTTCCATAAGTCGTAAGTAATCGAACCAACTATCATAATTATGAGGATTGGCTTTCACTTCCTGCGGGAAGGTAATTAAAATAATATTTAAGTCAATTCTTAAAAGTTGGCAGGATTCAAACTATTGAAAGTAAAGTTACTACACAATGATAAGTATTATGAGTTTTGAGTAAGAGACTTTATTACCTCGTAGGTGTTAATTTCAAATACACACACTTATTTCAAATATTAAAATGACAATGGCTTAACATTACATTTAACTAAGAGATTGGCTGCAATTAATGGTATGCAATTTATAAGTGAGAGTTCCAAAGTGAAAATAAATTAAAACCATTTTCATTGAAATAAAATGAAAGTAATACCTCTTCATATTGATATTTCCTTCTGCTGACAATGACATTTTCAATACCAGCTCTATCTCCATGCTTTTTTTCATGAATTGTGTAATTTTTGAATAATTCTTGAGCTTTCTCTTTAGGAATCTTATCTAAGGCATACTTGTATATCCCTCTCACTCTTTCATGCTGTAAAAAATAAAAAGATTAAGAATGGAAGCTTAAGTAACTGTAGTTTTAATATCTGGCATCCTATTAACAAGTTAGAAACAGCAAAGGATGACCTCCAGCTAGTAAAAATAACTGGTTAGTTACCAGTTATAAAAATAACTGGCACAGAACAACACAAAATATTTTAACTTCTATCATAGAATTTGCTAGGGTCAATTCCAAAGAAAAACTACTGACCTTTGAGAAAGACTAATCTGTATCCAATATATAAAAAATGACAAAACAATGGTTTGATTTATGTTGCCTGCTAACTATGATTTGTTTTGATTGAGTTTACTGGCAAAAAAACCATTGTTGATTATGCTGCGCCAAAC
Source organism: Araneus ventricosus (assembly GCA_013235015.1). Classification (NCBI taxonomy): domain Eukaryota; kingdom Metazoa; phylum Arthropoda; class Arachnida; order Araneae; family Araneidae; genus Araneus; species Araneus ventricosus. Next base: position 63,831 of record BGPR01002101.1, read on the forward strand.
ATATGGTGCGAGATCAAATATTAGTTTAAGAGATTGTTAAAAAACTGTCACAAGTCATGACTTTTAAAATTGTGAAGATTTTAAAAAACAAGGCTTTGGAAGAAAACTTTAAAACATGGTGAGTAAAAATTCAGATAGAATAGTAAAAACCAATCATTTTTAAGAAAGTAAAAAGTTGTGTGTGAGGAACTTCATGAAGAATATCTCCAAGAGTGATACAAGAGGAATGAAAGCAGCGGATGCATGGATGATTAAATTGTGGGCATTTGGCGAGAATGCGGAGAACAGTCATTTGGCATTGGCATGCTGTACAAAGAGATGCGGGTTCCCCAATAACAGATGCCTATGCGTGAATCTGGTATGGCCAATTCTTAATCAAGTGAGGACAGTGTGGAGTTTTCTGTTAGGCAAACTAGGCCAGCAGGTAATTAGATGTTTGATAGAGTGAAGCTTATTTGCTTCTTTAAACTGCTAACTATGAGTTATCTTGTAGAAACTTTACTAGCTATTTTCTTGAGCTCTAATTAGTTTGTAGAGAGTAATGGTCATTTAGGATAAGTGGCTCTTAGGAATAGAAATAAAAATCAAGAACGGCTTAAACAAACAGGACTTTATCAGTAAATTGATAAGAAATATAAAAAACAGACACATATGAAAGCATTATGTTTTGTGGTATTTTTTAAAGAGGTCTTCATAAGAAAGAGCAGGTTTATCTTCACAAATTTGGTGGAAATAATGCATTTCTCATTGTTTTTTTTAGCCCTGGTAAAAATCTGACTCTGTAAAGTCAACACACTTGACCACTACTGACATTGATGATTTAAAAACTTATTACCTTCATAACATAGTGATTAGTGATTTAGCACAATTACTCAATAATTCTATTTCATGTTTCTCTCGATGATATGAACACAAAAGAAAATTCAGGGTAAATGTAGTTAAAATTGAATAAGAACAATGTTACTCTGAACAAGATAAATAATTTAAATGTGAATAAAATATTGGGAAGAAGTATTATTAGATGTCTTGTTAAATATGATAAGAAAATATGCTTTTATGATTATACTAGGATCAATTAATGTCTTTGACCATTAATGAAACAAAGATTTTTACTACAATGACATTAAATTATATTTCAGTAGCTCACTACAACCTTATATTTATAAAGCCCAAGTTAGTTATTTTTCATATTCATAAATAATAAAGAATCATACCAAGTAAATAATTTATTAAACAAAGAAATATTTAAGCAAATGAATAATAAAAAAAATTACTTACTTCTTTCTGTCGTTCTTCAAATTTCGCAAATGCAACAAAAAGTTTTTCATCCATATATTCATCCCCATAAAACTCGACAGCTTTTTCGAACACTGACCTAGCTCTAGATATGAACCCATTTGTTTCTTCAAATTTGGCAGACCTAATCCAGTTTTTTACTTCAGGATGCACTTGAACAAGTATTAAAGAATTAAGGAAAACAACACAAATGAAATAATGCAAAAAAGAGAATATGTTGAAATGCATAATACTATATCTTATAAGGACTTTACAAATAGAGATGACGATTCCTGAGCTACTTTGAAAAATGTCTATATATATAAAAAAAAATTATAATATGCTTCTAAATTATTATTTGCAGGCTTGAGTTTTTTTAAGTAATGTCATGTATGTTCCACATGAGAACAAAACTCAATTTTAACACGAATGTATTAGTTTTATCACAGTGCTTCAGAAGATTTAAAAATAAGGATCTTACAATTTCATTACACGTTGATCAAAAATTAATCTTGATGGTTTTAATTATTTATTTTTGAAGTTTCTAAGAAAAAATTTCTTGAGCACTAATAACTTCTGTAATCTAAGGACTATGTAAGTAAGTCCCCCAGAATGTCAAAAACAGTGGAAAAAGTTTCAAGGGAAAACATTTTTATTGACAGATTTTTTTAAAAATTAATTTAAATGGGAATGTAAAGATTCATAACACAATACAAGAATGCAGACTCAAATTGAGTGAAAATTAAAAAATTGAAGAAAAGAAAATGAAATCATCAAAAAGGGGTAAAACTTAAGAGGCAGAAAAAATAAATGTATAAATGAGAATAGGCAAAAATACATTCTAAAAGAAAAGTCTCACAACCCATAATGTGTATAATTTCTATATCTACAGCAAATTCAGATTAAATATAAATGCTTTTTTAACAACTTTTAAAAGAAATTCAATTAAAATGAAGTTCTTGAACTATAATAATGATTACTAGTTGAGCAAAAAGAAATTGCAAGGTTGAATTCTGAAAGAATTTTGAGATGAGTTCATCAGGCAGAAAAAAACTGAGCTAAGCAATAAAATAAAGCAGCTTATTATCATCAGGGACTTTGTCACCAAAGAAAAGACCATAAATTAATCGGAAAAAAAAATTATTATGAGGGTCAGTTAACATGATTGTTACTTAATACAGGGGTGATTGTGGCTTCATGAAAAAATACCTGAAATTTTAGTAGGAAAATTATGTGTAGGGAACACATATGTATTCATTCATTACTGCACAGATTTAACTTTTGCATGCAATTTTTAATATGCTTTTTTCACATAAAAAATTGATTTAATTTATTTTGTCTTAGTTTATGCGTTTTCAATAACATTCTATAACACACATGAAAAGAAACCATCAAAATTGATAACAAAACAATATTAAAAATATAAAAACATTTTGTATGAATAGCATTAGTGAATATATATATATATATAAATTCTTATGGGACCATTCTTAAGTGAGTTAGTTATTCTTAGTTATGGTATGGCATTTTCTAAAAAAATCATTTGGATTGACTCAGAAGAATCCAAAGTAAACAACAAGAATATATGAAAAAAAAAATGTCCAAAAAACCTAAATTTTTTTCCTGGTTTTTCATATTTCTTATAAAAAAATGTTTCGTATCACTACAAAAATAATCACTCATGAAATGATTTTTTTAAGAAAGTGAAAATTAGGACTTCTAATTATATTTTAAATAAAACATTTTATCCCAGAACTCCGTAGTATGGATTATAATTTGTATAGTCTGTAGTAGAAGCTGAAATGCATAGAAACTACGGAGAATCCGTAGTAGTTCAAGTCTTTGACACTCTTAAGTTTTAAAAAATAGATTTATCAGAAAATACTCGAATTCCGGTATTAAGGATGAAGAAAATACTGGATTTCCGGTATAATACCGGAACACAATCACCCCTGTTAATAGCTAGGAACACAGTAATGCATAAATTTTAATATACCAAATTAAGTACACGAGTTCTGCTAATATGAAAATGAATAAAATTTAAATCAAATAAAAGCAATACTAACAAAAAGCTTTTTGCAATTACTTCTCTAACAAAACTTACAGCAGAAAACTTTAATAGCTAAACTTTTAATAGAAAATATATTTATAATAAAAGGATATATCGTTCATATATTTGTCTGGCACGTTCAATTTCTTGGTGCTTTAACTCAAACTTTATGTAAGTCAGCCAGGCCTGCTCATCTGGCTCCCATTCCATCCATCGCTCAAAAATTTGCCGGGCACTCGCGCTCTTGCTGAGCATCTGTTCCATGTACACATATTTGTACCAAAATTGGCTGACCCGAGGCAAGATTGTAACAGCTCTGTCAAATATATTCCTAGCATGGTTCACTTGACGATGCCTAAAATTATAAAAGAAAGATATCAAAGATTTCATTTACTTATCATGGTAATCGTTAAGAACCAAATATTTTAAGCATACAAGCTATTTAGTACTACACTCTTAAGAATTCCTTTTGTATAAAAATAAGAGCCCGAGTGCTAATAAGCCACCACATTAAAAATGATAAGAAATTATATTATTTTCAAGAAACTTAAAATTACCCCTCCCTCTAATCAAACAAGCAAAGGTGTGCTTTAAGTTTACTTCAACTTGCAAAGCAAGAACGATCTATTCTGATAAGTTAATATGTTTCCATAAAAATTGCCATTTGTCATAAGCTTGGCATTAACTACATATTTAAAAGTCAATCCCTGGTTCAGAAAAGACGAAAATTTCAAAATAATAAATTTAATCATTCAAGGAATATTATGCAAAGAGATATTTGTTAACTGGACATTGGTCAAAAACTGAATTTTGTAGCATGAAGTTAAAATAATAATGTGATGCATAAAATTTGATAGAATTTTAAAATATTTCTTATTGTAAAATCATAACTCACTTCATTTCCATTTCAGCATATTTTAACCATAAGGTAACATTTCTATGGTCCACAGCCAAAGCTCTTTCATAGACAGAACGTGCTCTAAAATAAAAAGAAAGAAGAGTTACTATTTAAATATATTTATTTTTCTATCCAACCAGTTTATATTTATACAAATATGAAGATACAGGCTGCTTCCATATTAGTAGAAGGAATCTAAATTATGCAAAAAAACATTTCTGTTAGTTTTCTAAGATATGTTATTGGTTACACAATACCCAGGCATTAGGAGTAATTTCTAGGTGAATAAATTTAAGTTAAAGATGCAATCATTATTAAAACAATGTGGTAACCATTTTAAAAGGGCCTGCAATGTTGACCAAATCAAATGGCTGAATTAAGATAGTCATAATAAAAATAAAGAAAAATTTGATATAAAGATCTTATTAATTTATTATTATTAATTATTGAGTCCATTATCACTTTTTCAATAATTTTAATATAAAATTACCAAATAGATTAAATAGCAACAGAATTGTGTCATTGATATCCTTATTCATCAGGAAAATGATATGGAATAAACACTTTACTGCTTTTTTAAATCGAAAAACAAATTCATAGAATTTTTGCTTGAAGTAACTGAAAAATGTAACAATTTATTTTATTTCTTTTTATAAGAAATATGATAAAATGAAAGCAAAAACTGAATTTATTCCTATCCACAAAGATAATATATTAAAACTTTAATAAATATAAACTTTTTTTTAAAAAGTTGCTCAACTTTCACCAAACAATTTATAATTTCAGGACAACAAGTTTATATTTATATTTTATAGATATATTTAAAGATCTCTTTGAAAACTGAGAAATAATAATAAAAAAATAGTACATTACATATTGAAAACTAATATTCATTAAGAGTGAAGGAAAATTTTTTTAAGAAAGTTGTTGCTACTGCCATTATATTATCCACTTCCTGTTTTCATTTATTTGATCATATTTTATCTTTTGGCTAAATTAGTTTAGAATGTGGCAACTAGTTTTCTGTCTACTTTAGTTTGAAAAAAGGAATTTGACTAAAAACCATTTTAGCTTTGTCTTTGAATGTAAGCATACTAATTCCTAGTAAATAATTGTGCTTTTGTCTGTACGCATTTAATGTTAACTTAAGCGTTTAAATAAAAAGGTTAAAATCTAATGTTAAGACTACATTTACAACATAAGTGTAATCAGCAAATACAGAATTACTATTGTTTCATGCTGATAAGAAAAATTAAATTTATTATTTCCCAATACATTATATATTAGAATTCAGTTAATTTTCTTGGAGTTTGCATTTTTCTGTACCATTAGTGGCATTAACTTTACATCTGGTGAATCACATTTGTGATCTGCAATCATCAGAATTCTAGAGAGAATAGGTTCCAAATCTTTCTGCATGACAGCCATTAGAACTGATCACATCACCTTTGTTTTTACCCCTTATAATATATTAGAGACCAATAATAATGAGTATTGTTACGAAAACTGTCCAGTGAGTGTAGGGTGAAAACAGTCCAACAAGCAGGATAATGGAGAAAGACATTTTATTCATGAATATTCCGGATAACTTGAAGAACAGGTAACACGAAAAGAACAGCACTTGCACAAATTTGCAACACAAACAGACAGCAAATTACTACTAATAATAGCAACAGGACTTTCAGTACCGCTCGGCATCTATCAGTTTTACCAGCTTGCATCAAGGTAAAAACTCCAAAGAGATTCAAAGATGTCCACACTCTAAAGACATTAATCCCTCGTTGAATAGGTTGGTATTTATACTCTTTTCGATAGGATGTGACATCACAGAAGAATCTCCCTAACTTCATTCCCAATAGAGATAGCACGAAAATTCTAGCATTTTCGGGATCCTACATTTTTTTTTTGCCAAGGTCAGGTGGGTCAATGCTTCCATTTTCCCAGGCATCCCATAGAATTTCTGTAAATGTTTCTTTCCAACCATAAGACAAACACTGCTGAAAAGAGACATTACAGGTTTGTAACCAGTACAGGTTGTAAGCCAGATTTCTCCTACAACCAACCATAAAGAAAAGGTTAAACAAATTTAGTTATTTAGGGAGACATGAATTATACGAATGTGATACTATACAAATATAGCTCAAGGAAAATATATAATGGGATCACAGATCCATTGTTTTGAGAGGTTTCAAGTAAATATTCTTACAAAAATCATCTGGTGGGTGTATGGTGAAAGCAGTTCAAAAAGCTGGATAATGGAAAATGACACTTTATTCCATGAATATTCCAAAACACGCGAAGTACAGGTTAGAAGAAAAACGGCACTTGTACACTCAAAGCAGACATAAAATCACTAATAATAACAAACAACACTAACAATAGCTTGCAGCATCCAACTTGCCAACAGCTGACCAACTTGCACTGCGAATGAGACTCCAAAGAGATCATCCCCTAATTTGAGCACTTCAGAATTTATAGCTTTCCTGACAGGAAGTGAAATCACATGGAATATTCCAGAAGAATCTCCACATCTTGGTTCCTAATAGAGATAGGATCATAATTCTTGCATTTTCTAGAACCCTCATTTTGTTGCCAAAGTCGGTGGTCAAGGGCTTGGCATCCAATAAGAATCCTCTTTAAATCTCTCTTTCCTGCCACACAACTAACATGGCAGGGAAACAACATTACAATATAATTTGTAACAATATAATATCATTAATGAATAGGAGTTATAAACAACAGAAATTAAAAAAAAGCACATATGATTTTTACCTGTTAACTTCTTTCTGGCTCTCTTCCCACTGAGCATACTTGATCCAGTTGCTAATTAAGCTCCTATTTTTGCGAATGTTATCTTCAAAGGTCTAAAGAAATAGGCTTGATTACTTTTCAGATAAAGGAAGACATTTAAAATTAAACAAAAATTATCAATCACAGTTATGAATTCACCTGGGGATTTTAAATCTTTTGGAAATCAAAATTTCAATTGTTGATAATATTTACATGGATATGAATTGGCATCAATTATGTTTGGTGCTGCCCTTCAAAATCACTGCTTAAACAAAGATGCACATAGAAATAAACACAATCAAAATTAATGATAAAAGTCAAGTTTCTAAAATACTCTCCAATTAATGTTAATTTCAACAAATTTGATAAAGTAAGAAAGGTGACAAATGACCGATATTAAAACTGTAATCAACAAATTAAATTTGAATATGCTAATGTATTCAGATTTGCTCATAAGATTAAGATAATAAATAACTTTTTAATTGCTAGTTATACCATTTTGTAACAACCACGTCTTTCACTTCCTAATTAAATTACATATTCTGATTTGGGAATTTATTATTTATTAAAATCCAAGTAAGATCCTACAGAACCCCTGAAATGTTTATCTTTTAATTAATTTTTTATAATGGTCTAATTTCAGCTTTCAATATTGTATTGCATTGCAAACATCAGATTATGTATGATGACATTTTTCTTCCAAAAAACACTTTTTTTTCTTTCTGGACTTAAACAACAGACAAACCTTTATTTTTTTTTTTAACATCACAAGTTATTTACAAATTACTAACAACAAAATTTCCAAGATAACATCATCAAATCCAAAAACATTTTTTTTCAACTTTGTTGCTGGCAACGTTCACAAAACAACACAACTGTGGCACTGACATTATATTTCTATTCCACTTTTCCATATATGCATGTGCCTAATGGCTCTCTTGATTTTATTAATTTCTTTTTTAAGTAGATTATATTTTTATGATATTTTAATACGAACTAAATAAAATTTAGAAAGGATATTAATTATATGAAATGCTTATTTATACAAATATCAGAATATTAAAAATTCAATATTTGGATATATGAACTAGAATCATCAATGAGTGAGAAGTGACTAAGTTTACATATTGATTCACAGAATGTATTACAAAAAAAAAAAAACTTTTTATAAAAAAAAAACTTATTAGTTACAGAAAGTATTTTTAATAAAGTATTTTAAGCTGTACAACATATTATAACTAATTATATAGCATAAAAGCTTCTCTAAAAGAAATCACAACATACAACTTACGAGAGGAATGCGAATTTTGATTGGGCACAGAAAGTGACACTGTGGTATTTAAAAGTTAATTAATGCTTATTGAAAATAATTATCGCAATCAAATAAAAACATTAATTCTTTTTCATATTTAAACTGGAAGATAGAATACATGTAAAAGTATAAAGAATGAAAATAAAACATAAAAGGTAATATTACCTTTCGTTTTCGCAACTGATATTCAGCAAGTTCTTCTGGATCAGAGATTTTTTGTTTTGGAGGCTACAAAAAATAAAAATATTTTTAGACACATAATATATTAATTTAATTCAAATTAACTTACATAATATGTTGCTATAAACTATCCAAAAAAATCAAAAGAAATTAAAGAAATTGTTTGCATCCATTTTTACAATGAAAGTATACCTTGAAAGTTAATATTTAGTATATATACAAAGAATAAATTAATTAAAAAAAGAACCTTTTGCTTCTAGACAATAAGAGCAAAAAAAAAAAAAAAAAATTTTTTAAAATTATTTTATTTTTGAAAAGTCCTAATTACTTCACCTCCTTATTTAAAAATTAATATTTTTTAAAAAAAAAAAAAAAAGAAACTTAGCATTTTTTTTTGCTGTACTCATTTTAAAGACCTAGCTACAAACCAAAGAAAAATAATATAAATGATTAAGGGCAAGAAGATGTTGTTCCCCTAACAATTTAATAATTAAATATACACAATTAATGCCAAATTATAAAGGAATGCACTTACTGGAGGTAATATTTCTAAATCTCTTTCCTTAGCTTCTCTCAGCAGCTGCTCAGCAGTTATTTGAATTTCAGCAGGTGTTTTATTTTTCACCTAAAAAGAAAAATAAGACACACATATTAAATAATATAAAATATTATTTTAAAACAATATTACTTTCAGCAAAGAAATTTTCAAACACCATATGTTTTGCCACAAAAATACAATGGCAATATCTTTTAGCCTCAAAAGCTTGGTTAACTTCCTCTGAATAATAAGTTTTTGAATTCTTTGAAAATTTGTTGCATTTTCAGTTTATGTATAACTTTAAATTTGTCTGCAGTTGTGGGGAGGGGAGGGAAGAAAAAAGGGACAGAAAAATTCTTATGCTCTTAAATATTTTTGAGAAGCTCACCTCTCAGGGTTTAACTCTTTAATCCTAAGGTGACTTTTTTCTTCTAGCCCCTTTAAAATTGGGACTGTTTGGGAGGATACGACATGAATTGGACTCTCCCCAACCTGGGTGGTCATTTACATCACCCCCTAGTGTAAACTTCCCTTAAGGTGCCCGGAAATGGACTGTGATAGACAAGGATTATTGGACCCCCTACCACGCTCATCTCCTAAGCAACCTCAGTACATCACTTCCCCTCAAAAGAAGCCAACCGCCTCAGACCAGCCTTCGTCGCTGTTAAGGGAAAGTTTCTAGACTGCTCCGGACCGCTTTGCTTGATGCGAGAGGGTTAAAAGCCAGTTATTTCTAATGGTGGGAAGAGAAATGTTTTAGCTTAAGTACTTAAAACCTTTTAGTGACTCTAGTGTTAATCCATTATCTCTGTTTCAGATATGGGAACTTTGTACCATGGTGAAGAGATCGTCATAAACATCAGGTCCTTCATCGAGCTGCCCGAGAACTCTGTTGCGTTTGATTGGAGGCAGAGCGTCAGAGCAAATTCGAGCAAACCAAGTTCATAAGTTTAATGTGCTAGCGAAGCTACTATATTCCAGCTCCCCTGGCTAGCGAAGCCTAAGTATGTTTTTTAAGTTAAAAAAATCTGCCAGGTGTCCACTTAGGGGTCCTTTAACAAGGAATATTTTTAAAAAATCAATGCAAATTCGAAAATCTTAGCAAAAAAGTAACACAATGCTAATAATACAAACACATGCTGCTTTTATAGAAGTGCAAACATTTTGGCGAGATTTTACCACCATCTGGGTGATATATCTCAGAGTTCCCACTCTTATTGAAGAAAAAAAATTCAAGGACCTTTTTAAGAAAATTCAAGGACCATAAAATTACATATTTTAGACATAAGAAATGCAAATGACAACTTTAAATCAAATTAATCATTTGCATTTTGATTTTTGAAATAAAAGATGTGATATGCATCTACAATTCTTAAGATAAAACTGTGTACCAAATTTTATCCATCTAGCTATTTAAGTTTCATGATTTTTTTGTTCACATGAACATAGACATCCCTGGATCTAAGAAATTAAATAACATACATTTTGAAAACAGATTTCATTGCAAGAAAATTGATTGGCATTTAAAACAAAATTCTGCTCAAATATATCAGTTACTTTCAAATTACATTGGGATAATTGCAGGACTGTTTTACTCGACAGAGAAATACCCTCTGTAGTTTTTACTGTATTGACAAATTAAGCTGTCTATGAATATGCAAAGAGAGAAAAGATTGATGATTGACAGCATTCCCATACAAATAACACTTTTAAAGTGGTGGAATTCTTAAGGCAAAACCAAGTCACAAAATGGTTTTCTCTTCTGTCCCAAAAAATATTGGATGGACAATCTGCTTATTTTTCAAGGACCCAACGAAAAATCAAGCACTTTTCCAGGGCCTCGAGTAAGGCAAATAAAATTCAAGGAGTTTTTAAGGATCGTGAGAATTCTGTATCTTGGCGATTCAATCTCGGGGGTCACTATATCACATAAGCACCTTCTTTTATTTCCACATAATTTTACAATTTACTCTGGTGCAATATGGTCAACATAATGGTTCTTGCCCCCCCCCCAAAAAAAGGAGAGAAACACCCAGAAAAAAAATAATAAATTTTCCCAGCCCCGGGGGGGGGGGGGGAAAAAAAAAAAAAAAAAACCTTTTTTTGCTATAAAAAGTGGAAGGAGTTAAATTTGAGAAAGCTTTCAATTGAAGACAGCCACCAGAATTAAAAGTACCATTGAAATTTATTTTATTTTCTGTAAACACAGAAAATAATTGCAAAATCATGAGCAAAGAGGTGATAACTGTAAGGGAATTACAAAATTTGGAACTAACATGATTTACTAGATAAATTTACAAGGATATATTAATTTTTAAATAAAAAATTGTTTTAAATTAATTATTCATATTTTAAAAATGGTAAACAATATTTAGGAAACCAAGCTATGACACAGATTTTTGAAATTTTAATAAAAGTTATAATAGCCTGTTGAAATAAAAATTTCTTATTTTTATTTCTTTGTATAAACTAAGTAAATTTTTCAAATTTTTTTTTTCACATTAGTTTAAATAAGCTACACTTTCAATATATTTTATTAAAAATATGAACAATAAGTATCATATTCACACTGAAAATTTTTATGAATTGGAAGTGGTCATCAAATTAACTGCTAGTCCCAGTGGCAGAATCACTGCGATGCTGCGTCGTACGTCGCAGATTTTGGACAGTGTCTGCAGACTATTTTGTAAAAGAGTTTATCATGTGCTCACAAAATAAATCCAATCATTAAAAATATCAAAGTTATTAATCACGCTTGCAAAAGAACTTGACAATTATTATATAACGCACATTGAATCCTCTCGCCCTCACGCACTCATTGCCCCCCCCCTCTTTCTTCCCTATGCTGAATGAGCTCTCGTAGCGTCTGCGGTTTGACCTTGAAGTACGCTAAGTGCCTCATATCGGTATTGGTCTCGGCCAATGTTTTCTACGCGTTTCATTCCGATACGTTTCTGGCACGGAGCTTTTGGCTTCTGGATATAACTCGGGGGTTTTACATTGAGATGGATGCGTAAATAGATAAAATTCGTTGATTTGATTGTGATGCTTCATTATTACGAAAAAACTTAAAGCAGCATTATTTACACCAACATGAAAATAAACCTACGAAGTTTCGATCGATCTCTACGCCTGGAATTCAATCATTTTTTAAAAGCGAGAGCAAATTCTGAAATTGATAAAGACGAGGAACAGAGTTCAAGCCAAAATTGCCCCAATTTCAAACGTTCTAAGCCCGATATTTTGGGAGATGAGGAAGAAGAAATTATTCCAGAACAAACGGACACTACCAAAATTACCAGTGAAATTCCGGGTTCCCGTGAGTCGCCCAATCCCAGTGTCACAGAATTGCTACAGAAATTAATGATAAATCAGATAAATGTGCTAATAAGTTTCAAAGTTTTTGTTTCATAAAAAAAGTAATTATTTATTGCATTTTAAATTAAAAACATACAAGAAAGGCATTTTTTGACATACTTAATTTTTTTTACAATAAACAAGAGGCATAAATTTTTAACCCTTTAAGCAGTTTGCCCGTACAGTGTACGTGCTACCCGAAATTGGCCTCATCTGGTTTGCCCGTACGGCGTACGGGCATCGATATTTTCTCCTTTCCTTTTCTGGTTTGCCCGCATTTTTCATTATTGAAAGAGACTATTTAGTATTATTATTTTTCAACAGATGGCGTGGCTTTTGCATGTAAATGAAATACTTTTCATCCGGGTTTTTCTATGTAGCGGGAACTTTTCTTTGAAATTTTTGTTCTACTGTATGCCGTGCTTGTGAATCTTATGGAAATTATGGATGGAATAGACGACGAAAATACTTTCTTGTTAGATGATGAACTACATTCTGATACAGATATTTCTTCTAATTATTTGGATTATTCCTCAGACGACTCGTGCAGTGAGCTCAGCTCTGATGAAGATTTGAGTTCTGCAAGAATTTTTACCGAGGTTGATGTGCATTACACCATGCTTCAAATTGTACCATACACAAAAAGACTTCTAAAATGTTTGGAAAATTGTAAACTTCAAAATTCACAGTAATTATGAGAGAAATTTTTGCAGAACTTGTAAACCATTCTTTACTGCATGCAGAATGTACTTGAAAAAAGCAAACATTTAGGGGGTTTTGTGTCCAAAATTGTAAAATAAAAAATGTTGTAAAAGCATTAAAAGTGAAAAAAAATAAAAAAAATTCTTAATATTCTTATTCTATTAAGTATGGTACTTAATTATATGAAATAAAAAAATATGCCTTTTTTGGAAGCATTTCTGGTAAAATAATTGACCGCTTAAAGGGTTAAATAACATCTAACATATTGAAAAATATTTCATTTACATGAGAAAGTGATGTATTGTTTTGAAAAAAATCACTAAAACAGAAAGACACCAAGTGCTGTGTCTAAAACGGAAAAGTACCCAAATGTAATTTTCTGCATAGGTATTTGTGTAAGGTAAGTGCTCCAGTAGTGGGCCACGTACCAGTAGTGGGCCACTTGAATTTTTAAGTTGAAAAACAAGAAATTCCAACATTCCAGTGAAATAAGAGATCTGCCTTTGGTAGGCTGAAACCCTTATCAACTAAATACCAAAGGCACAGCCTTTATTTCCTGTTTAGTTAGGAGCTAGAAAGTTTGTTGCTGAAGTTGGTCTCTGAGAGAAGCATTTTTAGCTTATTCTTAGCGATTTCCTTAAGAGGTAACTCTTCATTCAACTATTTTTTAACATACATTCTATTTGTTTTTAAAATGAATTGTTCTTGATATTATTTGATTATATAATGAATGTATTATAAACTATCTTTAAATTAAATAATATTCATAATTTATGGATAGTGAAGGGTGGCCCACTTTTGGATCAATGTTTTACTAAATGCTCCAGTAGTGGGCCTAGGGAGGCCAGTACTGGAGTACATGTTTTCTCTCACATAGACTGTTTTGTGATATTTAATAAGAAGGTTATATCTTGTAAAGTCTTTTTATTTAATTAGATTTGCTTTATTTTTATCAGAACCAGTAGTAGGCCACATGGCCCACTTCTGATACACTACTGGTACACTAATGGAACATTCTGACCAATTATTTAAATAATAAATATTTTATAGTACTGTTGAGGAAAAGATAGATATTCAAGAATTAGTTGGGCTCTGTAACGAGGAAGACAATAATAACTATTGCATTGCTGGACCATCGAAAAATATTCCATCACCATTTAAAAGGGCTCTTTTCTGGCTGCAGAGGGAAGATGATAAAAGAAAAAAAAAAGATTTATTCAACATAAAATATCAAGATTTAATATCCATAATGCCCCAAACAGAACTTAAAATGAAGGATCGATAATTAGCATATACCTTTTTAAAAAAATTGGCTGTTAGAGAGAAAATGTAAATCTCATGCGACTAGAATCTATAAATAAAAGATTTCACCTATATCAAGCCATTTTTATTGCATTTTTTATAGTGTATAATGTTAATATATCATTATTATTACTAAATATAATGATTTTATCTTTTTTCTTTGGCACAATTGACAAATCTGGGTGGCCCACTTTTGGTATGCCCACTACTGGTACATCAAAAGTTTGCTATGCCCACTTCTGGTGCATAGGAGTGATCTAAGTTTTTAATTTTTAAAAAATTATATTATAATTATTTTGATATTTCAGGTGATTATTATTTTAGATAAAAGTTTGAACAACCATAAAAAAATACAGGTTAGCGAAACTTCTCAAAAGTTTAGATGATAATTGAAGAAATACCCTTAAGTGGCCCACTACTGGAGCATTTACCTTAGTATGCTTAATATTACTTCTGAAACAACTTGATGCTTCATTATTGTTAATTATCTTCCCAAAGAAAAGATAGGTGTGGTTTCTCGCCAAACTGGGAAATTGTGCCAACCATCCAAAAAGTCGCCAAATGTCCGCCATCTTGAATGGTGTCAAGATGGCGGCGATTCTAATGACAACCGTAACAAAAAAATGTAAATAGTAAATAAAATTGGAAATAGTACATAAAATTGCAAATACTGCATAAAATTGTATGAAATTTAACATGAATTTTCTGACATTCTGGCACAAATTAGAAATTCTGGCAAAGTTTTAGGGTTGCCAATAAAATGAAGAAGGTTACCACATTTGGCGATAAATCAATTTGGTGCAGGGAAAAAAATTCAACTTGGCGGACCGCACGTTGTTCTTAAGTTGAGCCGATATAAGTATTTAAAAAAAGAAAGCAAAATATTTATAGTCGCACACTTATTCTGCAGACTATTTTTAAGAGACCCAACCTCCGTGGCAGACTGTTGAAAAGTATTCTGCCACTAGGCTGCTAGTAATAATTTACTACCAAATTCCACTATGAATCTTATAAAATCTCTCTCTATTTATATAATGCTGAAAGTACATATGGGATGAATTCTAAATTACAAAGACAAAATCAGACTGACAGAAAGAGCAATAAAATAAGAATATTATATGAGTGGGAGACTTCATTATTAAAGCTATAAACATTCAAAAACACAGTTTTGAAAGTTAATCTTAAATGCAGAATTTGGCATTGACAGACATGACAGTGACTGACTAGTAGCTTTTGCTCAATATCAGTACTGAGTCCTAACTAACAGGCAGTTGAAAAAAAATGTTAGACATAAGAATTAGACTTTGTAACAATAACAGAAATTAAGAAAATACTCAGAATATGGACTGCATATGAAATAACCATAAGAGAGATTAATGAAACTTTTAGTAACAACTGAAATTTACCAAGACTTTTATGTTAGCATTTCAAACAAAGTAATTAGGACAGTTGCATGAAAAGTTATGAAACTAGTACTTATGATGCTGCCTGTAGACTAATAAAAACGTATATTTTGACTTATACCGTAATGCGCCAATGGAAATTTTGATAGTGTTTACAATGTTAGTTGTATTGCATGGTAAACATATCAAAATTAAGAAGAGAATAGCATTTTATAATAGAATTTTTCATGCTTACCTTCGCCACTTTAGGTATTTTTTGAGGTTTCGGCGAAGTACTAGCCATTGTGATGAAGAGTGCTAATAAAACGAACCTCAGTAAAATATCGATAAAAATTTTCAGTTAAGTAAATTTAAATAAATTTTCAAGCAGCAGCCGCATGCTACTTGTAAAAAACATAAACAAAAATAATTTCGCACAACTGAAATTTGTTGCCAATTTCAAAATATGAAATTGCGAAAGTTGCTTTCTTGATTGTTGTGGATTGTACGATATCTTCCAATCGTTTCTTCTGAATAACTTGGTTTGAAACATGACATTATTAATAAAAAATAATGATATAAGAAAGTTTCTTAAAGTGAAGAATGAAGATGAATTTGGTTTCAAAATTCTTTTACTAAATTGTCCCTGCTTTGTTTGGTGAATAATCGATTTGTGATGACAGTTCGGAGACACTAGTTTTTCTTTACTCAAAATGGCATTACTCTCTGCGTCGTAAAACAAAAATAACAAAATAGTAATAGTACGTAGTATTTTTAGTACTATTATTAGTAATTGCAACAAATCATAAGCAAGAATGGCAGATTCGGGAGTGAGTTGGAATCGTAGTTCTGGTATTGTCTCTGTAGATCCCAATGAAAAACTATTTCTATTCGGTTATTCTTGTAAAATATTTCGAGATGATGAGAAGGCAATTTACATTGACCAAGGAAAGCATTTGATACCTTGGATGGGTGATAAGTCTCATATGATTGACCGGTGAGTTACATTATTATTTATAACATCTTGCTTTAACATTTTAGTATTGATCGTGTAGTGTTTATTTCTAGAAATCGTAAAAGTTACAGAATGCTTTTGGAGTTGAAAAACAATTGTTCGATTCTTAGCTAAGTTATCCTTTTAATTTAAGCGAAAAGATTTATCATGCATGGTTGTGAGTTTTAAATATTATTTTAAGAGGTAGCTTCATCCCAAGATTCATGTCTTTAAATTTTTTTTATTGTTTACTTCATTGTATATATTTCAAAATATAACATTTTTTTTTTGGTAAAATTCTTAGATTTTTGGCTGACAAAGGACTTTAATGATAATGCAAAACCATCTGTATGAATAAAGTATGTTTTAAATATACTTTATTCATATAGATGGTCTGGATACAGATAGGTATCATGTCTGTTGTCATTTTTCTTTGCCTGCAGTCTTGTGGTATATGAACTTTTCTTTGAGATAAATACTCTTTACTAAATCTGCTTAATGTTGATTTGTCAACTAATATTCAAGCATTAGATTTATTTGCTTCTTGCATTGAGGTAATGTAAATAGATTAAAAGTTTCATGGCTCTTTTATAATGTATTAGGAAATTTTTATTTTATTTCTTTTAGTGTAATTATTGGAGATTTCTTAATCAACTAAATGATTTTAAATATTTTGGCTGATATTGTAATCAATTATATTAACATTGTTATAATTTTTAACATGCACTGATGGTTTTAAAAATCAAAGCCTATTTGAAACTATTTTCGGATGTGGTTGCTTCGCCAAGGGATGCTAAAAAGCATGGATTTTAACAGTCTATTTGGCGTAATTGTTTGGGTTACCATATTAGCAACAAACTCTGCTCGTGATGATGTGACCATGTGGAAAAGTAGATTTCAACTCAAAGCTTAAAATGGTTGAAAAAATAAAGTTATTATAAAAATCTAGAATTCTTTTTTTGCAACTTGGTAGACACCATGAATTTTGATTTTACTATAGAAAGTTTTATACTTAAAACTAGCTGCGTAGCATGGGATATCTCGAATAATGAGTCATTCCCTGGCTGAGAGAAGAAGTGATTTCATGTGAGGCCCTCCATATTTTTTCATATGTTCGCCTCTGTTTTTTTCAACAAATATTGTCACTTACTTTTCCCAACAAACATAAATATCCTTTAAGATCTATTCTTTTTATTACCTTATAACAGTAACAGTGCAAAATAAAACACCATAAGATAAAAAAAAAAGTGCAAGAAAATGAATTTTTCTGTTGTTTATAAATCAAAACACGAAAACATTCTAAAAATGAAAATAAATAAAAACCTTTTCCAATACTACGGTTTAAAAAGATGAAGAGAAATAAATAAAAAAAGGCAAGAACACTAGATGCGAGTGATTAATAATAGGGGGAAAAAGACTGTATGATAGATGGCAGCACAATAGATTTATTCATTTTGGCGTTTTTAGTTAATATCTTTTTAACTAATTGTAATTTTGGAATTGAAATGGTTAGAATGGATTCCTTGGATTATTTCCCAACTTTTGGTACTTTCGGCGCGTTTCTGCATTCAGTGGTTCGTGAGAAGATAGCCTGACATACATAGATAGATATATTTGTTTACTCTTGAATTTTAATAGTGTAGATAAAAATTAAGATGTGCTAGTTCAGTATCTGATTTAAAATTGTAATTTTACACAGGTATGATGTTCGAGGCTATCTTCACGATCTCAAACTCTATGAACCCAAATCCGAGGCGTATGAAGACCCACTGGCTGAAGAAGAAAAAATGTGTGATGAAGAAAGATATAGGTCATTGAGATCAGATATGTCTGAAGAACAATTGTACCAAGGTATGTACTGGCAGATTTTGATAGATACTTAAAATTTTTGTGTATATATGCCTTTTAAAGTGTTTATATTTTCTTAGTTATTTTTATGTGGAGTGTTTATATTTTAGAATAAATTTGTATAAATTCTGTTGATCTCATATTTATTATGGATATGGGGTAATTTTCATATTAAATTCATTTTTTTAACCATTGTTAAAGCATATTTCAGATGTTATTTAATCAGATTTTTTTTTTATTTCACCTATTTGCAATAATTTTTCTCAGTTTTTTTCATGCAGAAATAGTATTTGTGTGGCCTGTTGAAGGGAATCAGCCTTGACTGGTGTAGATTCGGCAACCAGCCATTGAAGCCTGATTTTACAGACAACGATCTTCCCTTCTTTGGGAGAAATATTGTAACTTATCTCTGGAAATTCTACTCTGACATGTAATATATTATTTCAGTGACCAATATATATCTAAGAAGTAAAACTATTTCAAAAATTTTTTAAATAAGGGGTCTTCAATTCTTAGTTTTTAACATCTTAAAATGAGAAATTGAAATAATTGTTAATAGTTGACTATTTCTAAGGTAAATGTAGTTAAACTTTGTCAATACAAAACCTGAGGGTGGAACAATTAAAATTATTTTACGCTGTCAAAAGTTTCACATTCTTTTTTTGCTAAAGAATATTAAGAAAGACATGCTGCTGTTTAAAAATATTGTTGTTCAGAAGTTGTTGAAATATTTAACTATACCATATCTGATTATGATCTCAGTGTTTTTAAATGTATTATGTTTAATTAATTAAAATTTTTTAATCTGTTGTATTTATTGGGAGAGTGATGAAATAGATTGAAATGTTAAAAGAAATCTTGTAGAATCCATAAGACATCTTAGATAGAAATTTATTGTAAAATTTAACAATGAACTTGCTCCTGACTGATAAGGTTTTTGAGAAATGCTTTCTTTCAGGAACAAAGTTTCATATTCTAAAAAAAAAAAAAAGGTACAGGAACCTTTTTACATAAATCAATTTCTTGTATAAAGTAGTTTGTACGAAGTTAAGGAGTGTTTAATGTATGGAAGATTCCATGAAAGATTTTTATGTTCATTTTGCACTAAAGCAATTTAACTTAAAGACGTTTTGCATTAACCAGATGGATTTTTTACTTACATGAAATTGAACCAAAATTTAGATCTGTTTCAAAATAGGGAAATTCTTTTGTTTGTTTATTTTTTTTATTTATCTCAGTTTCATTAGATTTGAGGAACGCTTAAATGCAAGGTAATATATTCGTAAAAGTCTTTTTTTAAGGAGTTATAAGAAACAACTTTGTTTAGCAAAAGCCATTATTATTCTATCTTTTTATGGTGAAAAGTCCTTTTTAAGGCACTTTTAGTCTGTTTTAAAAATGCATTAACAAGGTATACCAGTTTTTTAGAAGACAGCATAGTGTGAGTAACTGAAATATTTGTTTGTAATTTAGAAAAATGAGATTTCACATTAAATGGTACTCTTGCTATTAGCTCTGTAATTTGCAATATAAAAGCACTGCATCTCGGGTTGAACAAAAGAATGACTGTGATGCTAGATTGCAATGATATTTTTATTTAGTCCTTTCCGGCACACAGCATTAAATTTTTTTGAAATGTAATGAAAAAACATCATGAATAGATTTAGTTTGTCTAGACATAGAATATACATTTTTTTATTTTTTAAATTGCCTCCTTCTGTGGGAGGGAGGATGTCCCCTCTGAGGGCAACCCTTCCATATGAGGACCGCTTTGCGAACAGTGATCTTGAAATGTTCAAAAAATAAAGTTTATTCTTATACAAAATCATAAATTAATACTTCAAGGATACTGGAAGAAAATTTTCAAGTGAATTTGCTAAAATTGTAATCTTTAGGAACTCAAAAATTTTTCCCATATTTGAGGCAAGAAATTCGGACATTTTAAATGTAAAATTAACCCCAGGGCAAGCATATTTCATTGGGCTGCCATCTATATTCTCAAAAGTGAACGATTACATATCTTTTGCACCAATTTTTTCGGTTTCAAAGTGGAAAGTTTTTTTTTTTTTTTGTAGAAAATTTTAAATTTGGTGTCGTTATTTGTGACCAATACGCTGAAAAGGGTTAACAGCAGTAATGCCATTTTTGATAATTTATAGCTTCTGTGTGACACTTAGGAACAAAACAAGATTTTACTATGAAGTCGTCTTGTTTGATTCTAATACAGTAGAACTCCGGAAATCCGAACCACAGTAATCTGAAATTCCGGACAATCCAAACACCATTTTTTAATTTTCTGAAAAATGAAGGAAAAATAACATTTACGAATCAGAAACAAAGCTAATGTTTATTCTTAACTTAAAAGAAGTATTTGAAGTGGTCTTTAAGAATAAATACAGCACCTTAATTAGTAGAAACAAACTTGGATATCTTCTTTTAACCCTCAACTTGTCTGCCACTCTGCCATGCGAATTGCCATGTGCTCTTTCCAAGTAGGCTTTCACAGAGCACCCAGAGTCAATACTCATTTGGTATATCGAGTATTTTCCCATATAATCTGAATTCCTCGAAATCCGAACAGAGGTCAGCCCCAATTAGTTTGGATTCCCAGGGTTCTACTATAGTTGCTGGGAAATGTTGTGTATATATTTGCAGCATCTTTCATAATTGTATGCCAGTACAACTTTATGATAAAAGAAAAAATAATCAATTCTGCTATGGATTCCAGTGTCACAGTGATTAAGTAAACAATGAATATCTTTTTAAAACACCATTAGGTATTTAACATTGCTTATGTATCCTAAGTCTTATCTAAGCAGTTGAGTTGCAAAAATGATTCTAAACAATAGGCTAAATTATAAACCGTAATATTCATAACTGTTTTATCAAATAGAATTTTTATACTGACAGTTAACTTTAACACATTTGGTTATTTCTTTAAGGTTGAAGACCTCTTGCTTATCCAGTGTTTTACAGTCAAATTCAGTGTAAATTATGTTTTGAATTTCTTTAAAGAATAAGTTTATTCAAAATTGATCCAAAGTTAGTCAACTTGCCTCGTAAACAATTTTTTCGTTGAAATTCTCTCTATAAGATTAAAAGTTAATCACGTGGTAGGATAGATGTATTTTTGAAAACTTGACATCATATCTGTTTTTCATACCTTAGCAATTTTAATAGAAGCTTATGCTTTCTCTCATTAAAATGCTCGTTAATGTAGTTTATTTTTAAGAGATTGCAGTGTATATTAACTAATTTAATGTAACTTACTAAATTTTATTTAAATTCATTAATTTTATTTGATAAATCTCGTTGGTGGTTATCAGAATTTTAAAAAAAAAATTAATATGGTTGTTTAAAGCTTAGAGATCCTGCAAAGAAAGAAAGAACATTGAAAGACTTTGACAAACACATTCTGTGCATAAGATATGTTTATTAATTCAGAAATTTTTACATAAAAAATGTAGATGGCTAATGGAAGTGAGGGTGGGAGATTTTATCTTTTTTTCTCCAAGAGATATACAAAATATTCTTAAAGCAGCGAATTCAATGTATGAGAAAGCCATTAATCAGATTTAATGGATGCAGAGATCTAATCAAGAGTTGAAGGTAGTTGCTGTTGTTATGGACTACGAAGAAAACTTCTGGGATGGTAAGAGTGTCTGTTGCATACTGGTCTTAGTTTATTTTATTGTAGAATTCAGTGTTTTTTCTTGTGACAGTTTTGTAAGAAGAAACTACATTTTTAGTAATTTTAAATCAAATGTTATAACACATTAATTTTTTAAAATTATTTTTACAGCATAATTTTATTTTATGGAACATATATGTTTTAAAATTCATTTGTATAGATTTTAAATATTCTTTTATTATCAATTTATTATTACTGTGCATTATAACATAGTTCTTTTTGAAGATCTAATTTAATTCGTACACCATAACATACTTTAACTGAGTTTGATTGTAAAATTTTGTACATTTGTTCTGTTCCTTGGTAATGTTATGTTTCTAATTAAAATGTGTCTGATTTCTTTGTTTTGTTAATTAGGACAGTGTATAGATGAACTTGGAAAGTTGGTTTGTATGTGTTGAACTTTACAGAGTGTCAATTGGTATATTTTAATCTAATTTTTAGAAAGAATTGAAAATAAAACATTTTTAATTTTTAGATCACCTTTATATATTGCATATTTTTTTAGATTCTACTGCAAATTTTTTACTGTTTCCTTGTCTTTCTTTGATATAAATCTTCTTTTAATATTTTTAAAGAATTGAAAATTTATCGTTTTTTAAAATTAAATATTGACTTTGAATAGCTTTATTGTTCTTGTTTAAAATAAGTGAAATATGCTACAAAATATTTGAAATAAAGAAGTAAAGAATGTATTTAAGTTACAATAATAATAATGTTAAATCAGTTTAATATGTACCACATGAAAAAATTCAATGTTATTGTTTTTAAAAAGTAAAGTTTTTAGTGTAAATTTCAAATGTATGATGTTAAGAAAAAATCAGTAGTAGTTAATATTTAATAAACTGTCTTCTGCTTTAAAATTGCTGTGTTTTTTCTGTGGAATTCATATTAAAAATTGAAAATTTTAAATTGGTTTTACTGATTTTCTGAATTTCCTTATTAAGAATTCAGACTTAAAGCAAATGGTGGTGTAAATTCATAGAATGAAAGTGTGTGGTAAAAGAATATTATTATAGTTTTGAAATAATATATTTTAAATTGAAAAATTTTGTTAATAATGAATACTGTATTTGATAGAAATATGTCCTTGGATATTTTAATAAACATGCAACTAACATGGATATTTACTTTTTATTGTATTTCCTATACTTGCTACTTTTTAAAAATTGTTTATTAATTGAATTGTATGTTTTTTCATCTGGTATTTTTCATGTAGATTTTTGCAATTCTGGTTTACTGTTTTCTTATATGCTAAATAATTTTTATAGAGGAGGAGCTAAAGCGGTTACGTGCGGCTATAGCTGGTGATGGAGCTTATCATGAAATAGCATTCACTTATGACAATTCTGAGGCTGATCAATACGTTGAACCTGAGGCTCCCAAAGGTAAATATATTGTAATTATTATTTTAATTTTTGACCATTTTTTAATTTTTTTATCATTATTTTCTATAAGTATTATATTTGTGATGAAACCTCAATTTATTAGCCAACTTTCTCCATTGTAACTGAAAGGATGAGTCACCTACCTACCTCCACATATTATTACTTATCAGTTCAGTATGAATTTTATAAGACAATTTTTATCTTAAAAGTTTTCAGTTATAAAAAATATATATATATCATTGCTTAGGTACATATCTTTCATCTAAACATAATATTAAAATACAACATTTTAGTGATATTAATAGTTATTAATTTAATGAAACTTTTGAAATATGATTTGATATTGAAAAAAAAGACTCATTAATAGACATTGTAATTTTTAATAATTAGAAATTGCATTCAAAACTCCATAAAATGTTTTTTTATAAATAAGCATTTTTGATTGTTTGTACGATGAACATATATGTACAATAGAGTCTTGTATTCGGACATTCTTCTTTAATCAACATTGGTTTTGAATTAATTAAAAATCTTTAGTTTTCATTATTGTTAGGTTGGTGCTTGTTTTGTTATTTTCCATCAGATCAGACAGACAAATGATACCTCACTGACTGTATTGTTAGTGTTGCTTAAGGCTCCATGCTGATTACACCATTGCAGTCATTACTCATTATTGATGTTTTTAGAATATGCATGTTTATGGGTTTTTAATCAGTCAAGAGTTTTGTATTTTTCTATATGGCTAAATTCCTGTACGTGAGGGCACTTAAATGGTAGATGGTGAAATAGTCCAGCTTGTAAACATTGACAGGAGTGAGTTTAAAGAACATACAAATGAATTTAAAATAATTAATACAGTTGGTACCAAATTCTTTTGAAGCAGCCTTGAAATATGTGGAGCTGCAAGAGAGAGCCTCAGTTTTGGACAATTTGGTTTTCGTGAGATTTTATAATAGAGAATGCCAGTCTGTATGGCAGCAACTTACTACTGCAAATGTTGTTTTTTAAATATAAATGCATAGTTTTCAATGTTCATTTTAATGCTGGGTTTTTTTAGTGCTATGGCAGGCTAGATCTTTTGTGGGTTACATAATTCTTTTTTTTCTATGTTTCATGAAAGATATTAAGTTTATGCCTGGTGCAGGAAAGTTTACATGAAAAGTGCTCTGTCTTTTATGATCCATTTTTTCCCCACTCTGCTGGCAATCCCTGCTTAAAAATCGGATAATTGAGACTCTACTGTATATATATATCTATTTTTTATAAAATATCATTATTAGTTAGTATTCAGTTTAAATATCTGGACAAGAAATAATTTTTGCTCTATTGCAATATTTAGGTCTTTGAAAATAGGGGTTATTTATGGAGATTTTGGTTAATTTCATTTTGAAGGCTTTTGTATTAATTATAAACGGTGAACTTAAAAATTTTGTTTAATTTTTTAACAGTTATGGTTTTATTTTTTCTAAAATTTGTTGAATAAATATATTCTTGCAGAAATAAAAAAAAAAATGGCATAGTTGAGTTTTTAATAGATGAGAAATAACTTTTAAAAGTAATTATTATTTTTTCTTTTTGCCTGTGAAATTACAGATTAACTGTCATTTTGTAATTATTCATCATTTTTGAGTTTTATTTTGGCTGATATTATTTAGAATAATTGATTTGGCAAGATGTGTTGTTAAAAAAAGCTTGTGGAATATGTAAGATTTCTCCACTTATAAGGTAAGCTTCTAGTTTTTTCTTAAAAACAAAATACCAGCAATTTTGCTGTTCATGAACTGAAATTATTCAGCTAGATGAAAGACGAAGTAGCTGGAAAAGGTATTTTTTTTATAACTATAATTGATGACCCAGAAACTGTATAAATGTGTTTTACAGAGAAGTTTACATTTTGCGAAAGTATTTATTTAATGAAAATAAACCAAGGCTATTTAGATTAAAACAAAAGATCTCAAGTAGGCTTTTTTTTCCTATAAAATTGTTTCAACTTTTTTAAATAACTAATTTTTAGTTAAATCTTTGTCCACTTGAAAAATTGCAAAATTTGAACTCTACAGGTTATCATTTGCAATATTGTGTAATTTTACTTGTTAAAATGTTACTTCTACTTGTGGTGATGAGCAAAATAATTAATTGTTTTAAATTTTTTAAACTTTTTTATTTGTTTGGTTGGAATAATGAGGAGTCAATCATAAGCTAGTGATTTTTTCCATTTATTTTCCAATTTTCATTATATCACTGGCATTAATAAATAACTTTTTTTGTCATCAAATAGCCAGATATTATGTTATCACAATTTCCTTGAAATATTTTGCACTAATTATATGTACTAAGCAAATTTTCCATGTGAATGATTTCTTTAGTACTAGGAAAAATGAATAAGCATACTAGAAAATCGTGAAAACTAGGTTATTTTTGGCTCTTCATACTAAATTGTACATATTCTTTAAAAGAGTATTTGTGCTGCATAACCTATGTTTTCAATTCAAAGTCAATATAAAAGGGTTTATTCTTTTTACTTATAGATTTTTTCCTAAAGAGAATGAATGAGTTTGACCCATCTGTTGGGAACACATCGCCACTTTGAAGAAAACCAATACTCATTGTTTTCTGTATACATCTAAAAATATTGGAAAGTTTTCCAGAGACATAAATATTTTATATTTTTGATTTTCTAGTTGAGGAGCCAGAGGATGAACTCTATCAAGCTCCTGAGGGACTGACTGTACCGAAAGGAATGGAAGTGGTGAGTGATGCTGAACATTATTTCCTACTTCACTGCGACAGCTCTCTTGCAGATGTATAAGGAAAATATTCACTGCTTAGAAATACAGTAGAAGTCTTTTATAATGTCAACACGTTATTGTAGTGAAAGTTGTTATAATGGAGTTCTCATAATAAGTTGATCATAATAGAGTAAAATACAATACACAGAATGTTTAAAATGAAAGACATCTCTAACTCTTTTTCCTTTTTGTTTAGAACTGTTTTTATAAAATACATAATACAAACCAAAGTGGACTGCTTTTGCTTACACATTGTAGATTGGGTAACAAAGCTCTGTACTTCATAGAATGCAGCAATTTTTGTGATGAATATTTGATGAACTATAAAAATGCCCTACAATATTCAATTCTTCCCTTAAATCTTTTTTCTGTGGCATGTTTATGATACCTTCATTTATTTTATCTTCCTCTGTTGAAATTCCTTTATCAAGTTCAACAGTGTCACCATCGTAGAATCGCATCTATGTAAGTGTTCACATGTACTAGAAGGAAAATTTACGTGTAATTTTTTTTTGTATAATGCTCCAGCTTTATTTCTGCTGAGTTTAAATTTGTAGTAGCATCTTCAAACTCATTCTCTTTTGGAAATCTTGCATGTGCGCCAGCGAATACATATCATGCAATTAAAAAATTTCATAGCTTCAAGAGTATTTCTTCATCTGTTTCCATCATTTTTTGAAATCATTGATGAAAATTACATAATATTTTTTCTCCATACTGTACAATTTTGAAAAGAGAGGAAGAAAAATATGCTTTCCCTGACACTTCATCAACATTAGTGAAAGCTTACTTAAGTTTACTAACCATAAACACATACTTTTTGTATTTTTGGCATTAACTCATTAACTGCTTTACAAATCATTCATATTGACAGGATTTTCATAAAAGCCCATTTGTTTTATTGGATTAACCAAACTCGTTATGTTGGACTTTCACTGTGCTATAGTTGTGCCAATTTAGTCACAAAACCCTGAGTGTTGGATAACTTAACCTGTTGAAAACATTTGCTGAAATATGAAAGCATTCCACTGAAAATTTTTTATATAATATTTCAATAAATTCAGTAAAATAGTTTGAGTGTTTATTTTTCAGAAATTTTTTCTTGATTATTTTTCTTTAACTCAAAAGTTTCTGTATATATATTTGCTACTCTATTTGCCAGTTCATAAAAAGGAGTTGATATAAAGGAAAATTATCTTGGTCCAAAATTAAAGGATTTGATACATCTAGAGCATAGTTCCCCAACTTATGGTATGTGTATCTCTTGGGGTTTGCGAAGGACTAGTTGAGGGTATGTGAAATCAAAATTGGTAATGGCGGAAACAAGAAAGCATAAGGGGTAAAAAATTTTACTGAATTTTGTTTCCCCACTTGAATATTTACAATTCAATAACTATATCACGTGAATAGTTGATAATAACGAGGTGTAGTTTTTAGCTGACCTTATAAGTTAATATGAAATTATTACAATATTGATTTCATTTGTTTGGTGTTGAACTAATACTATTGCAAAAATGGAAAATAAAAAATAAGTCCGGCAAATTTTATTATTTCGAGTTGTTTGACTCTTAAGCTTACTCAAACCATTGACGTTATTGATAGAAACTTTTTTGCATACAGATGGTTGGATGTGACAGTAAAGGGGTACGTGAAAATAAAAAGATTAATCAAGGGCTACATGAGGGATAAAAGGTTGGGAACCCCCAGATCTAGAGAAAGGGATTCTTATGTGTGTGACATATGTGTATACATTAATTACATCATACTTTTTTAATATTCTTTTTTCCTTCCTATTTTAGCCATATACTATGAAAATTCATGCAATCATTGAAAAGACAGCTCTGTTTGTGAGTGAGCAAGGAGGTCAAATGGAAATTATAATCAAAATGAAGCAGCAAGGGAATCCTCAGTTTGCATTTATGCACCTGGATAATCCTTTGTATCCTTATTACAAGCATCTTGTGAAAGTTATAAAGTCTGGAGCTTACAAGCCTGTTCCAGCAAAGAAAGGTAAGAATCATGCATGTTATGAAATTTTATTGATTTGCAGTGTTTTCTTTCATGATTTCTGGTGACGTGTGAAATAATCTTGTACATTAACCATGATTCGTATGCATCATATAAACTGCCAAAATTGTAGTTGTATCCAAGAATAATGTACTTGTAGGTATCAGCCCGAATTCTGCATTGGATTTTCATACTTTTCAATTAGGTCATAATCCTAATAAATTGAGGTATTAAAGGACTAAGTTTCAATTTATTTTCAATCGTATGGTTTCTGTCTTTGTATCAGAGAGGTTGTGGAAAAATTGTACCATTCTCTCTTCTGAGGGCTGCAGTATGATAACATTATTTTATCTACCTTAAAGAAACTACTAATGTTCAAAATAAAATCACTCAGGAGGAAATAGACGCCTTTTACTTTTTCATTTTGTTGAAGTCAGTTTTTACCAAAAATTTGAGATATACTAGACTCCACTTAATGTGATCACTTCGAGACTTAAGAATTTTGATATCATTAACCGATTGATAACAATAACCAAATTAGGTAAAATCAAATATATTTTTATCGCATCAAGCGAAAAGAAACAAAAAGGGGAAAAAAAACTTGCATCAGGGCTATCTAGAATTTATTTCAAAAATAACAAATAAAAAGATTCATTAATTGTTGCTTGACGACAATTATTCCTCAACAATTCATTTATATATTGTTTGTACTCGTATTGTTTTTTAAAATTTGTTGAACGACGCTGCATGTTGTGTTTCAAAATATCAAGGTCTTGCCTCATTTCGGCGTTCGTTTGAGGGTTTTCTTCAATACATTTGTCCCCGTTGGAATCATCAACTTTTATTTCTTGGTCTTGGTCACAAACAACTTGGCAAATTTCCAAGTCTGTTAGTGTGGCAGCTACTGGAATGTCGTCATCAGTGGACATCCACTCTTCATACTCTTCCTTTTGCATACCTTCAGGAGGTTCAATGACGATTACCGATGGTCACGCCCCTGCCCGCTAAATGGACGACCCTCAAAGAGAGGTCATGAAAAATAAACCCTGAAATTCTTGGTATGTGTGGGGGAAAGTAGCCCCCAGATGTTTCCTTATAAGTAGAACGAGGAATTCTAGGAATGTCAGTCCTTAACTCTGGTTGAAAATGAGGGATTTGTCAATTATCTACTTCAAAACTGATAACATTAAACAATGTAGGTTATCACACTAAACGAATAATTTTGTGTACATTTGAATATGTTAGTTCGGGGCCAGAGGTTTTTGATAATATAAAGCGAATGATAACATTAACCGCGATCACAGTAAATGGAGTCTACTGTTTTATATTCAGGTATATTTAGAGTTGATTTTCTTTGTTTTATCAGTGTTGAATTTTTCAACCTTCCCATGAGATTGGCCTTGTTACTTATAATTTCGAGGATAAAGCATAATAATTTCTCTTTTTATTTCAATTCTACTTTTCTTTTATTTCTACAATTTCTCTCATTTGAGTTTTGTTTCTGAGTTTTATTCATATTTCATTGGTGATTATTATGTCACTTTCAGAAAATCTATTCTTTTTTTTAAAAAAAAGTTGAAACTTTTTTCGTATAAAGGACTAAATCGCTGATAACCCAGTTTTTCCATTTGAACAACTACATTTTGCTTCTGTTACAGTTGGATTCTTCTATTCTGCACTTAAATGAATGTACCAATTGTTCTTTAGTTTAGAAAGTACTGAAATTTCAGTGCATTGGCATTAAGGATTTTATAACTGTGTATTATTTTGTATTCTGTGCATTTTAGGCTAAATTTTTTCAGGTTGAAGTTTGCATTTAGGTAGTGGAGGTTCTTCTAACAGTATATCAATTGGTGTCGGCTTGTTAATGGTTTTGCTCCCAGTGATGGGTCATACTACTTGAGGGTGGGTCAGAATGGTACTGTGGAGCCTGCAGGGTTTGCACCATTCTGCTGCTATTGTTTCAGTCCACTGTTTCATGTTTACCTATATGACCTTGTTGTGGGGCTTGATAATTTTATGTGGCTTCTAACATTGAAAAGCTAGCAGTTGAGTACTATGTTCTTAATTCTGGAGGCCACGGTGGTCTAGTGGTAAGGTCTCCACTTTGGAGACAAGAGTGTTCCAAGTCCAGAACCCGATTCCACTGAAGATCAACTGTGAATGTGGGCCAGGTGCATGTTGAATCATATGCAGTGGGCAAACTTCCTCCTGCTGGTGTGGTGTGGAAGTTTGGAGACGGGGTGCCAGCTCAAGTGTCATCCTCATCATCTGACTGCAGTTTAAAGTTATGAGGTCTATCCTAAAGTAACCCTCATATTGCTTCAAAACAGAATGTTACTATAACTAAACTAAACTTAATTCTGAGACAGCTTGGTGAGAATGGGGTTTGGTTAGTGCTCTTTATATTGATGGGTTGCATTTGCTAGCTGCTTGTGGAACGCGCAATTGTGCCCATGTTGCAAGTACCGTAGAGCCTGTATTTGCACTACTAGGTGACTTGCAAGTGTCTGTGAACTGGTTTCTTTATTATTGATCGATAGTTTTCTGGTGCTCTGATGATCATTTTCATTTTTCTAAAACTGAAATTATATTTTATATAATATGTAATACAAAATAATTCTTTTTATATAAATTTATATATTCTGTATTAAAATTTATTGTTAGACTGTAAGATATTGAATAGTTGAAATAAAAATTATTTTCCTATTTATAATTTTATGTAATAATTAGTGGTTTTTTTTTTGTCAAACTATACTTTTAACACTTTTGTGGCATTGTCATTTTTCAATTTAACTTGTCAGTGCCCAGCGGCCTATTTATAGGACAGTTATATTTCACTTTCGTGGCTAAAGCAAATGCATTCAATTGCTTATATCTTGCTTTGTTTATGAAGTCAATAAATATTACCTAACTCCTAAATAGTTTTCAGCAAGCATCTACCACCAGCAGTGGTGGCTCGTCCATAAGAGCTGCAGTCCCCCCTGAAATTATTTTAAAAGATTGTATTTTCCTTTTTATTCTAATTGGCTTACTTTTTTATTTTGAGGATTCAGTAATCAATGAAAATGGCAAAGTAATAAAAAACGTGAAAGGAAGACAGAAAATCAATCAAGAATTAAGAGAGAGAGACAAACCGGAGCTGCAGAAAATTTTGCTCCTCCTCAGGATATGAAATTAACACAATAAGCTACGCGAAGCTGTAGAAAAGCAACCCCTTCTCTACTTGAAATTGCATTCATTTGAGCTGCACTCCGGAGCAGCTTATGATTGGCACGATTTCCTCATTTTTTTTTTCCGCTTTTTCTCATTAGTTCAGTCGTTAAGTAGTTTTTAAAATCCAATTCTGGAGGAGTTGTAATCTTTTGCTTCTTTATGTTTTTTCGGGTGCTAATTACGAATCTGAGGTTTGACACCAATAATTTTTGTTGGAATTTTAGTTATAGCCAAAAAATATGAAAATTTTTCCCCACAGTGTTTTTGCTTTTAACTCAAAAACTATCAATTTTTAGTATATCATCATTATTTACCGAAATAATCAGCACAAAATTTCCTACAACTTAAGGTCTATACAACTTTTGCAGCACTGCTTGTTTCTGAGCTGATGAGCCACCACTGACTACCAGTTAGCCAAATTATGAAGTCAAAATGGCACCATTTTGAAATATTTTGATTTTACCCATTAATTTAATTTTCAGATATTGCAAGGAATTAGAAAGTGATTTTTATTTTTTGAGATATTACTATATTTTAAAAATCTTTAATGTTTATGTAAAAAAAGAATTTAAAAAAATAATTTTTTGAATTTTTAAAAAACATT
This sequence comes from Araneus ventricosus, assembly GCA_013235015.1. Classification (NCBI taxonomy): domain Eukaryota; kingdom Metazoa; phylum Arthropoda; class Arachnida; order Araneae; family Araneidae; genus Araneus; species Araneus ventricosus. The sequence goes on from BGPR01002101.1 coordinate 96,154, forward strand.
TTGTAAAATAAGAAGAAAAGAAACCAAAAAGAATTTTTTTTCTCCTAATTTTATTTTGCTTCACAGTTAACTTAATCTTAATGTTTTAAACATATTTTAATAGAAATTTATTGAAATCTATGCTTTAAATTAATTTGGGTGGTAATGTTGTGGAAATATTTATGAAACTTTCTTGTATTTTTTAGTCAGTCGTAGTGAAGATGAAGATGATGATGGGCATTATTTACATCCTAGTCTGATGTCAGGAAGACAAGAGCCTGTACCAAAAGTAAGAATTTGCTATAAATGTTCATAATTCTATGTTCATAATCATAATAAGTTTATTTTCAAAATTCTATAGCTTATTATATGTGTTTATTTTACACTGAGTATATCTGGATGTCTCTGTGTATTTCAGTTCACAGTTCCTACCATAAATTTTCGCCGCAGAGATGATGATAGTTATTCAGTATTGGTGAGAAATTTACAGCAGCATCGAAAAGAAGAAACAGCCTCCCCTCAGCCTGAGTCAGAACAAAATTCGAATGAAGGTAAGCATCATGCAAACTACTTTTATACGAACAGAGATGTAGTTAGTTCTTCCGCTTTTTGGCAGATTTCTGCTTTTTTGTTATTTTAGAGAAATTCTGATTTTTGGTTTTTTTGTTCTCTCAAAATTCTGTTTCCCCCCTCAAAAATTTGCTTTATCTTCCAAAAATTTCACTTTTACACAAAGAAAAGAGACCTTCATATCTTCTGTTTTTGAAAGAAAATTCTGGGAAAATATGCTCCACCTTGCGGTTTAACTCCACCGGCTAGGAAACTAGTTGATTCATCTACTGACGAATAAACATTATATCAGCAAGCTCTACAAGGATGAACATGTGCCATTCAAAGTATTAAGTACCACCCTTTTTATAGAAAACAAAACCTCTGTGCCATATTTTGCAAAAAAAAAAAAAAGATTTTTTTTTGCATGAACATGTTGAAAAAAAATTAGTTGGTAACTTAAGGTCATCTTGTAGGGCATACCAAGATGTAGAAATAAAAAAATGGAACTAAAACAAATAAATAAACTACATTAAAAAAAGAAAGAAAAACTCCTGTGAAAAGAGGCAGTCCCATGTCCATCCAACCGGTTTTGTCACAGTAATGGCTTCAGGTACAGGAGCATGGGACAGCATTCTCTCAAAAGAGGCAGCTAAAAATCTGTGTGCAAATGCAGCAAAAAAAACAGAGAATAAGACCTAAAAAAATCTTCTCAAAATAAAAAATAAAACGAATGATTTACCTAGGCATTCTAGAGATAATGTAGTCCCGACAACTATGCCAGAAATTAAACAGAGAGATACTATTGAAGACTGTACAAAAACTTAAGCCTCTACTGAATATAAACTTACAGAGGATGAAAACACATCCTTTATTGAAGAAAAATCTGTCAAAGATAGGAGCCCTCCAAAACAAGGGGTGAAGCGTGTTAATGGAGATCTGTTACCAGCAAAAGCCACACAAATAAAAAAAGCGAAAGAAAATAACTTCTTTAACAATTAGGAAATGTTTCAAAGGGTTTCAAATAACAATAATGCTAAATGAATCTGTAACTGTACAATTTCTCTACCCCTCTCACATTATAAGGTGCAAAATCATTGTTCTGTTACTTTTGCAAAAATGTATAAAAATAAAAGAAATAAAACAGAATTCAGTATATGATACATTATTATAATTTATAAAGAGCTAATACACTTGACTCAACACACACACACACATACAATTGCATGAAGCTAAAGAAATTATTTGTCCTTATTTTTATTCATTGTTTGAGCTAACTTTTAACAAAAGGCTCTTAAATATAAGACTTCTTTTGGGTGAATGTTGCATCTCAGTGATGTACAGGTTATAAATATGTTTTAATGTCTAATTTTGTGTTTTCTAATGCCCCTGATGATGTGTTAAACTTGTTTGTTAACTTTTAATGTGAATGATGTAATAATAATTTAATTTTCTTTTTCTTATATATACATACTGAATTATAAATAATTAGGTTATTAATTATAATAGTGTAATATTTTCATCATGTTGCATGTTCTGAAGTTTTACTTCTTAAAAATGTCTTTCTTGTATAAATTATGGTACAAATTTTTTGCTTGCGTATGATTTCAGTCTTTTTGCTTTTTTACCAATCTCATCCCTGATAATAAGTATTCACTATGCGTCTGATTTATTCAAGTGTACTGCAATTGCTACAATCTTGAATTATCAATAAGTAGGCATTTGGCTAACCTCACATGTAATTATGCAAAGCTAGAATAAAAAAAATATTGAGCACAATGCAAAATTTTTTAGATTAGTATGTGTTTTTTAATGTAATATGTGCAAAGAAAATTCATTAGCCCAGAAAACTTTGTACTGCCTCTACTTGTTTTAGTAATTCATTTTGATTATTTCTCTGTAAACTTCTTATGATGAAATTGCTTTTTACTGAATATTTTAAATGCCATCTAATTTAACTATTTTATTTATCTTGAAGAATACAAAATTATATATGTATATATATATTTTCACAGGTTCTGAAAATATTTCCCCAGCAAGCGACGAAGAAAATAATGAGCTTAAAAATACAGCAATTGCCTCTGCTCAACAAATTGTTCCCCCTCCACCTGATACCCAGCCTATCATAGATAAAATGGCTGAATATGTTGCCAAGAATGGAGAAGATTTTGAGACCATAGTTAAGAGTAAAAGTGAGTTCTGTTGAATTTTAAAAAATGATAAGATCTTAGATTTTCACAATTCTAACATATATTTTTAAAAACATTTATGAATGTTAGCTCTAAATAAAATATCCAGTGATCATTCCTTTATTATTTTATTTATTTCTATTATTGTAAACTTTTTTTTATCATGATTCATTTTAACTCTCCTATTTTGACAAAAAAATTAACTAGAGAATAAACCATTTGATCATTTAAATGTTGAATCATTCTACTTACACAAATTGCCATTAATTACCTAAGCTAATTGTGACTAGTGATAGAGTATGTATATAGACGGAAACTCCATGTATTTCAGAAATAGCAATGGGAATTATAAAAAGTAACAGTAAAAGAAAGTATCACTGAAGTAGATATACACTGCACATTGTTCTTGTGCTATAAATTCGTAACTCACAGGATGTTTCAAAAATTACAAGGGAAGATAAATGTGACTCTAAGTAAAGTAGTCACAATTTTTTTTTTCTGCCAGAAATAACTGGCACAGAATTTAGGTCAGAAAAAGAAGAATTTTTCTATTTTAGACAAAATAACTGTTCATCAAAAGAGTTAAATTGAAACATAACAAACTGTTTTTAAAATTTTTATAGTTAATATTATTTTTAATAATCAAAATCGGTGATTATAAAATGATTGCTTGTATTGCTGCCAGTATCATTCTGGTTTGCAAGAGCAGGAATACAGATTTACATTTTAATTTTTCTAAACGTGGGGGGGGGGGACCCCTTTTCAATAGTACTTACATTGCTCACATGCACTGAAGGGAGGAGATAATATTTCGGTTGCTATGTTGACTTACTTCTGAATTTCTTTATTTGTTTATCTGCTTTTTATGCCGAAAATCGAAGAATTTTTGCCCATTCAGGAAGAAGGATGAAAGATTTACATTTCAATTTCAAAAGGAATCTCAATGAATTTCACCACCTTTTCTTCATCATGCCATTATTCTTTTTAATATAATTTGTTTTAGTAAAGTATGTAAATCATTAGAAATTACGAAAAGCAATATGATTATTTCTGTTATTTAAATTTATACATATGCACGTATGTATTCATATTTGTTATATTCTAGTTTCTTTAGTTTTTGTGAATTGAATTTTAATGTAACATCATAAGTACAAAATTGAATAGTTATAATTGCTTTTAAAGAATATAAAACATACATACAAAATTGAATAGTTATAATTACATTTCAAGAGTGCGGAACTTAATGGCATATAAAATAACAGTTTAACTGTTTATAAATTTTTTCAATGGTTGGCT
>BGPR01002101.1:100176-116295 GCA_013235015.1 Araneus ventricosus
TATAAAATAACAGTTTAACTGTTTATAAATTTTTTCAATGGTTGGCTTCTGTTTTTTTTACTGCTTGCTTCGATTAAAAAAATAATGTAAAATTCCCATTGGAGTTCATTTATTGTCTACCATATTTGGTGACTGTTGTTGAGAGAAAAGTTATTTTTAAAAAGAGTAAACCTTTTCCGGCACAGTGGTCACAAATGAAGACACCATATTTAAAATTTTCTAAAAAAACCTTCCCACTTTGAAACCGGAAAAATTGATGCAAAAGGAAGGCAATTGTTCACTTTTGAGAATATAGATGGCAGCCCTATGAAATATGCCTTTATTAGGGGTTAAAATGTCCCAGTTATGTGACTCGAATCTGGGAAATTTTTTGGAGTTTTTAAAGATTAAAATTTTAGCAAATTCACTTGAAAATTTTCCTTCAATATCCTTGAAGTATTAATTTATGATTTTGAGTAAGAATAAACATTATTTTTTTAACATTTCAAAAAGGCTGTTCCCGAAGGGGTCCTCATATGGGGGAGATGCCCCCAGAGCAGGACACCCTCCCCCCATGGAACGAGGCAATTTTTAATTTTCTTTTGTAAATTCTATGCCTAGACAATAAACTAAGCCCATTCATGATGTTTTTTCATTATATTTCAAAAAATTTCAAGGAAAGGCTTAACTGGTGTTCATTTTTATCTTTTCAGAGGATAAAAGATTTGATTTCTTACATCCCTGGCACGAGTATCATAATTATTACATTCACAATCGAAATCTTATTAAAGCAAAAATGCAAGCTGAGAGTTCCTCATCTTCTGAAAATGCCGTTAATGATAATGGAACCCAAAGTGTTCCTTATCAGTATCAGCCAAAACCTGTAGTACAAGAAAGTGGACCTGTCCTGTACAAAAATGGTCAGCCTGCCAACAAACATCCTAAACAAAGTACAAAGCCAAGCAAACCAGTTAACGTTGCTACGGTACCTGCAAAAGCTGAATATGACGCGTTATATTCTCAAGATTCCCAAGATGCTGTTTTCGAACCTCATTCGAGATTCTTAGAAGGTCCAAAAGATGACACATCTAATTCCATGGATTTCTTGGACTCTCCGAAAATTGACAAGATCTCTGAAGAAGAACCTAAATCTAAACCCCCTAAAGTATTGAAAGGTAAAGTTAATCTTAAGCTGTTACTAATCCTTGCTATTTAAAGCAGTTAATGATTGTTTTGTGTGTGTGTGTTTAAGTAACTAGGCGAAGAAATATAAATTGTTAAATGCTCAGATTAAAATGCAAACTTTTAATGTTTATCTTTAGATCATAGGTAGATGAGATATAAGAATATATCTATAGAATGTTTAAGATATCCTTTTGAAACAGGATTTCTGGTGTAAAAAAAAAAACAAACTAAAATTGTTTTCCTTCATTTTCAAGTTATTGGAATAAAAGATTTCTCATCCCTTCTAATTGTGTGTCTATTCTCTGGCTCCTTGTTTGCTAGAAATCTATCTGCAGCAGATGTGATGATACAAGTAGTATTGGAGAGTAGAAACTATCTACTACAGCTTTTTACTTCACAAAGGGAGCGAAATTCTAATCCTTTTACTGTGCACATCTGTATCGGTTCATTTTCAAAGGAGGGGGGAAAAGTAGACTTTAATGAAAAGGTTAAAGAATAGCTAATTTTGTATTTAAAATTTTCAGGTTGAGATCAAGGCTTTTAAAATTTTTCCTCTCATGACCCCATTTTTTCTGCCAAAAATATGCGAGTTGTGAAAGTTGTTGTTTAACCACTTAACTGAATAGTTTTCTTTGCTATCTAATAAGATGATTCCCTCCTGTTTTGGAAAGGAGCTGTCGTTTTCATTCATCTAAGAAGGCATAGGATACTTAAGATGTTTATGGATCCTACATATTTTTTGTGTCAAATTATAAAGCTAATTAATGATTCAATTTTAGTTTATGAGACTAAAATTTCGATAATTCGATGTACGAGTATTCTCAGGCTGTTAAGTTAAGTGGTTAAGAAAAGGAATGTTTTTCCAAGTGTACTTGTAAATAGAAAAAAGCAAATAAAAAAAGAGTTATTGGAGAATTCATTTATGATAAATGAAATGAAAAATAAATAAATATTTTTGTAAAATTTTAACAAAATGTTTCAAATTAAGATGGTTTACAAAATTATTTTTTTCAAACTTATCTAAAATGTGATGGATGTTACGTCTTTCGAGATCCTTAATTTCGTGCACACATCCCAACTTGGGATCTTAACCCATTATTTTTAATGATAATGCTAATTCTAATTATCATTTCTATTAGGTTCTAATGATAGCTCAAATGAAATTTGTAATGATTATGCAAATTTTTTACTTTTAGTTTCAGTATTCAACAAACACATTCAATGGTTATTTTTATTGAAAGAAATACTTCTAAAATTGAGCTTAATCTTTACTTCTTACTGAGCTTAATTAGCATGATAGTAAATAATGAAATTGGCATTTCAGTAGATAAGTAATTAAGGGCAGATTATTATATTTACCCAGTATTTTATACCACTGTACTTAGATTATGTATGCTTTCTTGTGTAAGAGGCCTTTTCTAAATTTATGTTTCTAATTTTTTTTTTGTTATTGAACACAAATACTAATTCTGTATTCATGAAGTTTGCAGCTTAAAATTTTCCTTCAGAAATCCTTGAGCAATTTTAGATTGATTTGTTAATCATTAGTTACGACTTTTTATTATCATGATTTTACTTGTTAGAACACCTTTTCTTCTATCCTTTCTTCTAATAATGTACTGTACTAAACAGGGTCAGTAGGGCATCTTTAATGTTTACAGATTTTTAAAATTCTTTTCAAAAGTAATATGTTCTGAATGAGGCTGTTTAATTATGGTCCTTCTAATCTTTGTATATTATAATAATCTTTATAAATTATAAAAATTCATACCTCTCTTTTATACATTATTAAAAACGATGCTCGTTCACTTATGCTGTATGAGTGTGTATACACTTTTACTGAATAGAGTACTGTGAGTACTATCTTTGCTTCAAAATAGAGCACTTTTGCCAGAAGTGTTCAGTACTAAAGGGGCAAAGGGCTGTTTTGCAAGTTTTTTAATATATGGTGATGAAACTTGTTTAAATATGTAAATTTAAATAAAAATTTCATAAATATGTGAAAAATAATTGGATGGAAATTAGTATTAAATTTTGAATTGAAATGCTGATCCAAAGTTTTTATTCAGGATATTTATTCACATTAATTTAAATTTGAATTATTAATTTTATTGTTGGAAAATTCTTTCAGGTCCAATAAGCTTTTCTTTGAAATCGAAGGAAACTGATACACCTAGTGAAAAGGCAAAATTAACTCCACTATTAATGGATGATTCTGAGGATGAAAGCTCTGAAGAGAATAAAACAGAGAAAGATGTGTCAACTAAAAGAAGAAAATCATTGGATGATTCTCATCCAGCAAGCACAAAGACTAATTCTGTTGATGTAGAGGTTAAAGCTCCAAAGCAAAGTAGTGAAGTTTTAGAAGCAAAGCAAGGTAAATTTTGTTATAATTTTTAGAACTATTTTATTTAAATAGTAAAATTGTTTTTTTCCCCTCTTTGTGGGGAGGAGATGTAAATCTAATTATGTAAAATCAAAACATTTTCAAAATTATATTATTAATAGAAAACCATATTTTTAATTTCTGAATTGTTAGCATTTTCATTACATTTTGTTGATAGATTATGAGAAAACCATTGATTTGAAAAATTAATTTACAAATTACATACTGTTAACACTCATGTAAAGAAAATAAGTGAGTACATATGAAGATGTGTTTGAAAAATTATAAGCTTTGAGTTTCTTACAGAAAAAAAAAAAAAAAAAAAAAAATTGCAATTACATATCATCATCGTTCAAGCAAAAATCACTAAGTCCAAAACTATAGTTCTGCAATATAGTCAATTCAAACTTAATTAATTTTGAGTCATTATGATAAATAGTAAAAATTATTTTACAGATTTCTAGCCTACAGTTGGTTTTCTGATGTTTATATTACAAGTTTATATCACAAAATAATTAAATGGAAATTCTAATCAACTGTAGTAGTCTGTTAAAAAATTTTTGTTGGCTTAGTGATTTTTACCTAAACACTGATGATATCACTTCTCAAAAAGTGGAACACCAGAGAAATTGCGAAATAATCGACCACTTTTAAGCAGCCCTTTGGTATATCATTAAAAAAAACTTTCAGAACTTGTTTTGAAAATGTAAAAATGTTTGGACCAAATTTGATAATATATGAATAAATATATTTTTTGTGAGATTTAGTTTGTTATTTAATTATTACTCTTAATAAAATAGAGAAATTAATGAATGTATATTCAATTTAGTATTTTTGAAAGAAAATGTATCTTTATGGTGATACTATTTAAGAATGATTTTTACTTTCTCGTATACAAAGAGAAAGTATTGTAATTGTCAAAAAATTCGAACTCGAGATTTTGATGAATCTCCACGTTTTAGACCTCCCCTGAGTCCGAAAAACACCATTTTGGAATTATGTCTGTCTGTGTGTTTGTAACACACAGACACACGATAACTCAAAAACTATTAGAGATACCGGGATGAAATTTGGTATATGATCTTTACACATCATTTGTAAGTTTCTTTCAAATTTTGGACAAAATCCGTCTACGGGAAGTCTGTCAAAGTTTAGTCACTTTGTCCTTGAGCCGGCAAGAGTGGAAATGGTGCTAGATGCAATCGGTACACATCTTTTTGAATTTGATTCTTTACCTAAATATTTTACAATCACTGTGATCTACAATGAAAAACCTTCTGACAGTCATTGATTTCTGGGTTACAGTAGGTTCGAATTTTTTTATCCACACATGGGAAGGGGAAACAGCACCTTTTTGGAAAAGTATACGTGAAAGTTTAGGGGAGCCCACTCCCACTGGTTTGGAATGCAATTCAAATATATATTGGGATCTTCAAGCTGATAATAAATTAATAAAGTGCTATAAACTTATTAGTTGTTTTAATACCTCAAACCAACTTTTAATTCATTTGCTAACGGTACATTTTCTTCTATAGCTGAAGAGCGCATTAAAGATAAATTACTCAGTGCTGCTCGAGAACGACTTGCCCAGCAAAGGAAGGAAAAGCAAATGCTGCTCGAACAACAAAAAAGAGAAGAGCAACTCAAGAAAGACAAACAGCAGTTGCTTGATCAACAAAGGAAAGAAAAGCAGTTGCAGCTGGAAAGAAAACGCAAAGCTGAATTATTTCTGAAGATGTTGAAAAAGAAGAATCCCGATTCTTCTGCTGTCGTATCCCATATTCTTGCGAGTGATAAAGGTTCATCTGGTCCAAAGCCTTCAGACTTTTGGAGTTTACCCGACACATCTACTATAGGCCCACCTACTGATGGTGGAATTCTGTTCCATGGGAACAAAATGTGAGTACTGATTGTACATGCATTTCAACATCTCTGTGCATTATTTTTGTGTGTGCATGTGGGGGGGGGGTCTGTATGTTGTGTTTTTTCTCTTTGATGTATTGTGTACTGCAAAAACAGTGTATATGGGTCAGAAAATGTACCATTTGAACCAAAATATTTTCAGATATCAAAACTTTAAATTTCCTTTTTTTTTTCATTTTTATATGAAACTTCTACTTACTAGAAGTTACCAAGAGCAATGGCTCAACTAAATTTAAATTACTTTATTCATAAATAAAAACATATATATAACCTTATTCACAGACACGATATAAAACAGAAGAAAATTAATTATTACTACACTAAAAGAAATTGCAAACATTTAACCAGCTCATACAGAGAATTAGAAAATGAAATTATTAATTATCTTAATTATTTATCTTAATTAATTAATTATTTTAATATAATCGAAATTAAATATTGGGATTAAGATATAGCTTAAATTTTAGTCATTCACTTTATGAGTTTAAAATTTGTGTTTAATATATGTATATCAGGATAGTGTTAAATTGCTGGCTAAAAACAATGCATCGCACATCCTTGACAATGAAATTGATAAGGGTGTCACGGAGATGAGGAACCTTCTATCAAAATAGGCTTAATGGATGCTTTTTTCAGAGAAAAAAAAAATATTTTTTGGTATTACAATCTACACATGTAAAGCATATTAAAACAGTTAAAATTGTATTTTTATATTGTTTTATATACCTGAACTTCAAGGTCACGGAGGTGAGATATCTTACTGAGATTAAACTTGTTTCTTAGGAACAAAATCTGTCAACTTGTCTCTAAACCAAAAGTTCATTTACTTTTTGTAGCTGTAATAAACAAGATGGATGACATGCATCATGGGAAACAAAATGTGATGGCCGTACTGTCATTTATGCAGTAAAAAAATGGCATATTATGTTTGGGTAACGGAGGTGAGAATTGATTGTGTGACACCATTCATTGTTATTCTAAAACAAACTAAATTCACAGTATGTGAGAATTCACATACTGTGAACTAAATAAATAATAAATTAAAGATCATCTTAAAAATTTGGTGACTGATTTAAATAGATATAGTTTTACCACCATTAAAAAACATAGTTTAATCAATTATTGTCTGAAGATTTTGCTGCAAAATGAATGTGACGGAAAAGGTACATTTTCTGGAGAATGACCCATATTAAACCCAACTTTCCATTAAGAGCTTTTATGGCTAGAATCGGAATGGTTCCAGATCCTTGTTTAGTATTTTATAGTTAGAAGTAAACAGTATGTCAGGCTGCTGACCATACCTCTGGTGCTCGATAAAGATTCCATTTCTGTTTTGTTTTGATAAATTTATTTATCCAAGAAAATATTCCTTTCAACATTAATTTAAATATTATTTTTGTAATTTAACAGAAATACAACTTTTAGTTAAATTCAACATAATTACAATTTGAAAGTGCAACAGTTTTAGGAATCGAGTGCATAAATGTATACTTCAAATATCTGTTGCTATTAGAATAAACAGAAGTCAGGAATTTATTGAACATATTCTTCTAAACTGAAGCAGATATTATTGAGCTGAATTCCACTGAAAAAATTTTCCTTTTAACCAGCAGCACTCACCATGCTCCATAGTGACTTCGTTACCTCACCGTTTTGTGGCTTGCAACCACAGTTCAACCAATCTGTTCAGTTTTAAATATTGCTTATAGATGACTGGACAGGCTTATGAAAAAGAAAACCATTTGAGTTCTAATAATTTTGCTCAACTTTGTCACGAATTTCTGCATATAAATTTTCAGAACTGTAAATGCTGTACGATATCACTCTAAATAAAATTTCTATTCCTTATTTATTCGTATTTTACAGTATTCTTGAGGTGCCATGCTGATTCAAGTGCATACATATAAAAAATTCTTATTGTAATTCTGCGCACTCTGATTGGTTAGCTATGAGTGCAAAGTGGCAAAATAAATTAGCAGAAAAAAAAAGGTGAAATTGAGTTAGAGGTTTTTCTCCGTAGAGAATGTGCAGTGAAGTAGTGTTTTAAAGATTTCTCTCAAAAATGGGGGGGGGGGGCCCGCGACCATTAAATGATATGTCTAGGAATTATAATCTTCTGTATGAAATAAGAATTGTCAAAATTGATCTAGCTTTTGGGACTGAGGGACTGGTCTCTTGATTTTACCATTTATTTAAATATATAGATTTGTTATTATAAATAATCTTTTAATTGTTTTTGAGTTATAGTAGATTAGAAAATTTCATTCCTGTTCATTTCTTTCAAAACTTTTCTTGCAATGATTTGATTGTCGATGTTAAAATTATGTTTTTTCTATTGCATGGATATTAATTTGAGTTTTTAAAATGCTTCACATTTTCTTAGTTACTCAAAGCTACCATTAATCAAAATAGTAACAACTATTAGTTCAACAAGATGCAATGTTTCTAAATTCAGCAAATTCATTTTCCAGTAAAATTCAAGATAATCATATCAGTGTTTCTGTAATTTAATGGAGTTTTGTCAGTACTGATGGTGATGAATTCTTGCAAAAATTTCTATTAACTTTTAGTTGTCACAAGTATTGGGTTTAAAAATAAATCCATTTATTTTTTTCTATAGGTATACTGGTCTTCCTGCATTAAAATCGGAGTGGTCCTCTGATTCTGTGTCTGAACACTCGGGTGAGGAAGAACCGATTTCTATAATAGGTGAGAAACTAAGCAGCGAAGAACCTGAAGCACCTGAAGAAGCTGCTGTTCCTAAAACAGAGAAAAAGAAGAAAAAGAGAAAGCACTCTTCTCGTTCTAGAAGTAGAGACCGTTCTAGGTCTAAAAGATCCAAAACACCTCGTCGCTCAAGGGAAAAGCGGAGATCACGATCTCGTTCTCGGAAGCAAGAAAAGAAAAAGGAAAAACAGTTGCCAGCTGCGTATGCTCTTTCAACACGGTAAGATTTTGTTCCTTGAGTGAAAAAAGAATTTGTTAAGACATTCTGTTGCTTATGAATTTTTTTATAGAATTTCTTGAACTGGTTAACTATAATGTAAGGCAGTGGTATTATTGTGGGCCGCTAAATTTAAAGAAATTTATTTGACAATAAAAAAATATAAGGCTTTTCTTCAAAAAATGTGGTCGTGAGCCCCACAAGGGTTGCAAAAAAATTTTACACAAAGTAAGGGGGTCGGAAATGAAAATAGTTGCTCGCCACTGGTCTAAGGTGTGTGCCAATTTATATTTTAAATTTTATTTTTGGTTCAAATTACATTATGGCCTGAATTATCATATACTGTGGACCACAAAAAAAGTTGATTTATTCAAAAATTCAAATTAAAAAAATGGATCAAGAAAGGAGTATTGCAAGAGAAGATCATAGTCTTTAGACTAAGAATGATATTTACAATTTGTTTTTAATGTTTAAAAGTGCTAATGAATATTGCATAATTAATAAGTAATTTTAATAAAGTAATATTTATTATAATTAAATTTTTTTTAATATCAAAAATAATAATTTCAATAAATAAATAAGTAATTTTAATAAACAACTAACCAATAACCCTGCGTTGCTCGGATCTGTATTTTTTCATTTGCCCATCTCCGTTTTTCCTTACAAATATTGTCACTAACTTTCCCCAACAAATGCAAATCTCCTTTCAAATCTAGCTTTTTTATTATCTTATAATAGTATGGTTTGAAAGAAAATGCACGATGTTTGGGAAAAGAACATTTAATTTAAACTTTGAACCATAAATCTACAGAATTTTCCTGGTGTTACCAATTAAAAATATGAACTTCAAAAAACTCTTACAGTAAACAAAATATCAATTTAAAAATGTGTTGCAAAATTTAAAAACAGTCCAAAAGACAAAAAAAAAAGGATCAATATTTTTTTTTTTCCAAAAAGGCAAAAAAAAAAAAAGAGAGAGAGAGAGAGAGAGAGAGAGAGAATCATTTGCAAAAGAAAAAATAAAATTCATTATTCAAACCAACTTCCTTTGATGAGGCTCAAAAAGAATAATAAGGGAGAGAAATAAAAAAATGTGAGAACTATTAAATTAAACGCAAGATGTGTATGAAAAATAATGGAGAAAAATAAATTGCGAAAGTAGGCAAAAATGGCCAAATTTACCACTTAAAAAATTAAACACATAAAAATCTAATCGAATTTTAAATTAATTTTTATGTTGTAAGCTGCCTCTTGTCTTGATCCATCCCTGTGCCAAATTTGGTCCCTGCAAGTCAAATGGTTTGGGAGTGCATGAAGAAGAGCAACAACAACAAAAGAACATATACTCGTAAAAAAAAATCGCTTTTATATATATACAGATATACATAATTTTGGATACAACAATTTTCAAGTAAAACTTTGAAACAGACAGTACAATTTACATCTAATGTGTTCAAAATTTTTTGTAAAAAGTGAGAATTTCCTTTTTTGATTGAATACATTATATAGCTGTTCAGTCCTCTAGTGAATTAAGGACCTCAAAAAATTATTCACTTGCAATCACCAAGAACACAAGGTATGTATTAAACTAATGAAAACATTAAAAAAAAAATACAAATAGTTTTGAGATCGGACCAAACAAATTTGAATTATGGATGGTATTTTAACATTAACTCAGTAGGAGATTCAAGTGACAAGAAATAATTTGAATTGCTGGCAAATTCAAATGAACCAAGTTCCACTGTAATAAATTAGCAATTTAAATTTGCATTTATAGGCAAATTACTGTTTTATTAAATTTAACATTTTTTATTATATAAACAGGGGTGGTGCCAGAGGGGGGACCGGGGTGGGGGCGTCGGGGATGCTGTGCCCCCCATCGTGGAACATTCTGTATCCCGTTGTGGAAAATTTTTGTACGGGGTATTCAACTGTAGTTTATAAATAATAATCTGGCAAAAATTTGAGACCAATTTCATTGCACTCGTCGCCCCATACAGCAGGTCATGCCCCCTTGTCGGGGAGACCCTGCCCCCCATTGGGCCCTCCCGTCTGGCGAACTATAGCACCATTCCTGTATATAAATGTGAGTTTACATTGTAGAATATGGTATATTCTACAATGTAAACTCACATTTAATCAGTATCGTATAATTTATTATTAAATTTTTTTGTAAACATGAAGTAGTATTTTAAAATTTCATCTTTGCTCAGTTTGATTTCTGTCATTTCCATTGTTTGTGCTGAAAGGTAGAATTGGCGGAGAATCTAAATAATTCTTCAAATCAGATATGAAACAATGCTTATCATTTTCTCATTTCAGACTTGCTTGATTGTCCTGAGAATGCAGATTATTATTTGTCTTTATCTATAATAAATTTTTAAAATTTCAAAAGTGTTGGTTTTCTCTCTCTCTTGTCTCAATACTTGCATGTTAGAGGTGAAACCTACTGGACTGACTTAACCCTTTGTGGCACAAGACATTAAATTTTTTGAAATATGATGAAAAACACCATGAATGGGTTTAGTTTATTGTCTAGACATAGAATCTTTAAAAAAAAAAAAAAAAACCCTACATTTCGAGGATGGTCCATCCCCGTTTGGGGTCAGCCCCCTCATATGAGAACCCCCTTAGATACAGCCACCTTGATACACTCAAAAAATATTGTTGAATCTTACAGAAAATAATAAATTAAAACTTCAAGAATTTTGGAGGAAAATGTTCGAGTTAATTTGCTAAAATTGTTAATGTCCAGAACTGAAAAAATTTCTTATTTCTGAGTTAAGGAATTTTCCCAAACTTTATCTCTAATAATTCTGAAACGAAATTTCCTAAGGCTGCTATATACATTCTTAACGGAGTACTATTAGTCCTATGATAAACCTATTATTTCCCGTTTATAGTAGAATTTAACGGTTGAGAAGCGAGTGAAATTAGGTATGCCATCAGCTGGCACACTGCGCAGCAACGGGTTAAGGGACTTCATTATGACTTAGGCATATGCTAGGGCAGTGGTGCACAAACTGTGTATCACGACCCCTCTGGAGGTTGCAGGAAAATTTTAGTGGGTCACAAAATTCAAAGAAATTTATTTGGTAATAAAAAGCATAAGGCCTGTTTCTTTTTTCAAAAACATATTGCACAAAGTAAGGGGGTGGAAATGAAAATTGTTTGAGCTCTATTGTGTTAGGGTGGAGAACCTTTTCACACTGAAATGCCTCATTATAGAAGGCTGCACGAGCAGAAGCTTGAGGGTTATTGTTCTGTAATTATTATTATATTACAGACAATTACATATTTTAATGCAAATTGTAAGTAACTGGTGTAGGGTTGCATAAGAAACTCAAGAAGGCCTCAGGTTTCCCATCCATAGCATATGCATAAAGTTTGATTAATATTAGGGCATTTTTAATTGGAAACAATGTGGGCAATAGTTTCAGAATTTCTTGCAACATTGATGCTTCAATAAAGAACTGGACTGTCAATCATTCAGACCTTGTATTTGTTTTGCTTTTTAGATCATTTAACAATGATAAATATTTTGTTGGGTTGAGAATCTTGAAGTGTTTAACAGACGGGACATTTTCTGTGAACAAACTTTCCCCCCCCCCCTCTTATGCATTAGTTAAAAGAATTCAAAGGGAGAGAAAATCAGAATGAAATGATTTTTAAAAATATTATTTAAAAGAAAGCATGTGATATTTCTTCATTAGACTGAAAGGAAACATGAGGGTTTGCATGGAAGAGTGTCTCCTCACCCTCACTTTTTTCTTGGCTTAAGAGGAATTTGGGAGGTAGATACTTATTAAACACTATTTTATATTCTCTATATCAGCTGTTCCCAACCTTTTTTGGTTGTCTGGGACCATTTGTTATGTAAAAAAAAAAATATGTTGGGGAGCCCACTAGCTAAATATACAAGTAAATAAAACATATTTTTTTATAAAGTATGTTATATGCATGTATATAACATACTTATAAAAAATAAATGAATATTAGATGAGTAGTGGAAACACTACTCAAAGGAATAAAAATAGATTCTTTTATAAAACAAAAGCAAAATTGAAGACTCTTGAAGCTCCCTGACTTTGAGTCATATTAGCATTCCAGCGGCCCACACCTAATATATATCTGACCCCACAGAGTGGAGTACATGATATGGGTTAGGAACAGCTGCTCTATATCATACTTTTTTTATATTATTCAATTTGTTACTTAGTGCCTTCACCAGCAGAATGTATGTAGAATTATGTGTTTTATATATAATCTCTTTTTTTGTTTTTGTTTCTAGCTCTAGGAGTAGATCAAAGGTCGCAAGGCTATAGACCATTTTCAATCATTGGGAATGGGAGAAGATGATAAACAATTATTTTTTGTATAAATGAGTATTCATGTTTTGTAAAACCAACTGTAAAATATTGCACTGTAAATAAAGTTTTTTTATTTTTATTGTTTCATCATTGCATCTTAATTTTTTTTTCCATTTTAAAAGACAGATTTTTAAAACTGTGTAATATTTGAAAATTCAAGATGGGTTTCAGATCTTTTCTAGTGAGTTTTTTTTTAAATGTATTGTAATGTTTTATAAATGTATAATAATAATAGTGAATATGATTTAGTTTTTTCAGGTACTCTAAGAAATTTGTTCTTTTTAATTTTCTTTGAATTCCTGATACATTTGTAGAAAGTTATTTCCATTTTTAAGCAGTTTTTTTCTGTGGTCAGTAGCCACATACTGCAGATCACCATTTCTGTTGCTATTTTTTTGTATGTTTTGTTCTTCCAGTTCACTGAGCTAAGACCCTAAACTACTCCATGTCAATTTCTTTTAATAATTCTAATTTTTCTGAGAAATGAAGTCTGCTAATGCTTTTCTGAGATAGCGGAGTGGTCTCCCCTCTAAACTCTCGTATACTCATAACACATGTAGAGGGAGAAAAAAAAAATAAGCTAAGGCAGCAGTAAGGCCTGGCTGCGTCCCCTGCAGCAGTGGCAGAAAAAAAATAAGCGAAGCGTCATAGCACTAGTTTCGAGATGCGTGTTTGATGCAGCAAAGCGGAAGAAAACCAGAAGCGGTGATTCTGCTTAATGGTATAGAAGATAAAAGCAAAATTTGCAATTTGAAAGCCTTTTCAACCGATTGATGCAAAATTGAGTACAAATCTACAATTAAGATTAGAAAGCCACATTCAAAATTTCACTTATCTAGGTAATTTTGTTAAGAAGTTATTGCGTCAGAAGCATGAGATTATACGGACGATCCTAGATCAGTTAGATAGAACGACGATTTTATTTCAAGAAAAACATGTGAATCATGAAATCCTAACACAAAAATTCGAAATCTTTGACAATTTTTCATTAGTAAGTAATATACGACTGGAATGGAATCAGAAAACATGAATGAGTACTATAATAATTCTGTCACTAACTGGATTAAAGAGGGATGTTATCTTCTTCTCTCCCAACATGGACCTTTCCCTGCCTACCTCAAAGTTTCACCTGTCTGACAGCGATTATTGCAGTTGTGGTGGAGATTGGCCCGACACTTCACCTGCCACTGAGTGTATTTATACAGTGTCTGGCATATGGGAAGCCAGCATAAACTTCGAACAAATGGCTGAAAAGGGTCGCCAACCTCGTCTCCAAGCAGAGAAAATTCGTGGGATTATCAAATTCATTAGAGAAAACGAGATCTTTTTTTCGGACTCCTAGCCTTCCAACTTCCCAGCGAGCTAAACTAAGTATCAATTACCGGACATTTTCTTCAAATAAAAGAAAATTAACAACATCTAAAGAAAGAAGACTATTACGAACTAATAGTATAAAAGTAGAAAATGCTTATACTGTACATAGTGTATATATTTCCTTCTTTTTTGTTTTCTTTTCTTAAGTAAAATTCCTGTGTCTTACCCCATCAAACCGTTCAGTGACCGGTCTGGTCACAGGTACGAGAATGAGACGGCATTCTGTTCTACAATAATTCACAGGCAATAAGCAATTAATTACCTTTCAGTTTTGAAATACTCTGTTTGTTGACTGTGGTGTAAAAAAACCCTCACGCAGGGTTGCCTCTCATAGGGTATTTAGACCTACCCCCCCACTCTTCTTCCAGCAATACCAGGCGTGGGGAGCGAACACTACACCTTCGTCGGGCGGAGGGAGTTTATCATCAGGTATGGATCGATTTGATTCCCCATTCAGGTCAACATCATCTTTTAGTCAGATGCATCACGATGCTATTTCATCAGGCCCTCTGGTGTATGAGCCTCGTTAAATTTCCATCCTGTGTGTGTGGATAGGTCCGGGTATGTAGTAAAGCATACACATAATCACGTGGGAGCAGCAGAACTCAAACTCCATCCTGAGTGAGCGGCAGATGGCATTTTCAGACAGCGCGCCGAAATTGCGGATACTTGCAGAAAATTTGCACATTTTTCAGATATCTCTCGTCGAAATTCGACCATATAAAGATAGGTTTTCAACCAGGGATGTAAGGTAGACTCCGGTGCCGGAACGCCGTTCCGGCACTAGCACTATATAGAAATAAATAAATTGTGTAAACGTCAGCGAAACAGCACGATTTTGTCACGCAGGTTAGAACGTTCCACCTTTCAGAGCGTCTCGGCTTTTCTTGTTTGCGACTACACCACTGGTTTTAACTCACAATTCACAGTGAAGATTCGGTATTGAGGGCATTTAGGGGACCGACCAGAAAGTGATGAAGTCAAAAGATTTTGGCTCACCCCCCGCTAAAAGCCTAATGGTTTGCAATTTTCATCAATTCTTTTGTGTGATGTACGCAATATTTAGTAGAATTTTACGCCATTTTCGTAAAAATAACACAGATATTCCGGAAGATGTTAAAAGTTTTCTTAAAAATCCGGAAATTTCCTCGCGTGTTTTTTTCTTATAACATGCAGGATTTTCAACAAATTATGCAAGAAGTTACAAAATGCAGCGATAATACACTCATGTCACCGTTAAAGTTAATTCAGAATCCACACAGAAATTGAACTCTAAAATAAAAATTTCATCTCTTAGGGAATTATCACACACATCTTGAAGACGAATATACAAATTACAAGGAAACTACCAGATGGCACTGGATAGTACATCCACGATGACAGGAGTGTAAGAGAGGGTATATAAGGAATGGTGGCAAAGAAGTAAAGTTGTTCTAAGAAGCGCTTTAAAGCCTTTCAGTGCAATAACCGCATAGTTATAGCACAAGGAAGCATTTGGATGATTTTTACGTGGTAGAGATTATCAGGACGACTGGAATCTGGACGTACTTAGCTGGAAGTATCCGAGGAACTTGGAATCGCCCAGAGTGTCATCCTCAGGCTTTGGCCGGAATTCCAAGATGATGGTAATGTTACAGATGTTGCTTACAGGTCGCCCCGAGTTACAACCGAATGAGGACCAGTATTTCGCAGTTACTGCCAAAAGAGCAGACGGAGCACAGCATCAGATACAATATACGTCAGCTCTCTTCTTCAGCTACCGGTACGACAGTTTCAAGGCAAGACCGTGTACACCGGGCAACTTAGAGGGCACATTGGTCTATATGCTCGTAGGCCTGCCAGATGTGTTCCACTTACCGCAACTCCTGTCGCCTGCAGGTGTACCGATGAGAGCATGCATTGTGGACGCACCCGCAGCAGTGGTCTTGTGTGATGTTTTCCGACGGAATTCAGGTTTA
>BGPR01002101.1:117636-196387 GCA_013235015.1 Araneus ventricosus
AGCTCCGCAACCAAATAACATAAAGTTGGTTTTAGTTTCATTTAACAGAGAAAGGTATACATTGAAGATTGTGAAAATAATTTTAGATTTTGTAATTACGGTTTAGTCACAGCGAGTTGCAAAGTGGGTGAAAATCGCGAAGAATTTTACACAGATAGAGTCACATAGTCACACTAGACTAGCAGTCACTATAGACTATAGAGTTAATAGTCACATACAACTACTTTAGTCACAGTTGAGTAAGGTAAGTAAGTTTACGCCCCTCACTCCCAGCGGCCGTTTCGCAAAGACAGCCTCCCGTCGATTTTTTTTTTAACAAAATAATGTTTTCAGGCTGACGCATTATCTACATATTGCTTGATGTAAAAATCGTTATTCGCAGAATACAACGGCTGATGCAATCAATCCAGAAAATGACAAGAATCCAAAGAAACATTGTCACACTACAATGCTTCTGACTGGAGGTTCGAATCTCTTTCTTTTTTTTTCTATTAACTGCATCTTTTAACAAATGCGTGTATTCACAATGCAGCATTCATTTCACTTAATTAAAATAGCTGATTAAAAGTATTTGATTAAAATTCATTATTATGTCTCTTTCGTAGAATCATTTACCTTATTTGTGACAGTACTCCACCGGGGGGTCACCGGAAGGTTACGGATGAGAAGCCACCAGATAAGCAAGTGGGGTCTCGCTTCTGCTGGGTGGGGCTGTGTTACCCCTTCCTGTGATAGTACGTACCTTCTTCGGGAGGGCTCGGGCAGTGGCCGGTGATGGCCATTCTCCGGCCTTATTACGCGAGCTATTGCAGCAACTGTCATTTAAAGGTCATTGGATGCTTAGTCAGGATAGGGGTAACACTGTTTACGCTTATCTGTGAAAGTAATGATTGTTATTTTTTTAAAGCAGAGTTTCTAGAAACCTCTTGAATTAGCCTACTAAATCCGCATATTGTTAATATGCGAATCTACTACTTCTAAATCTACTTTGATAGAATTCTACTTCATCTAATTCAACTTTGAAGTTTTGTGCAGCACTTTCATTTAAATCATATACCGAGAGACAACTGCTTCAGAAATTTAATAGAACTTGGTCGCTGTAAATATATTCGCATTTTTTTTTTCATTGAATTATTCATTCTTAGGGATATATCGCCTAAGATTCAGCAGAATTCCAAATTATGTTTGAAAGTAATTTTTAATTCAGCAAATGTTCTTCGCGATGTTTCTTTTGTCCAGGAGCAAGCGCACTGATACAACAAATACTGCCACTGAACGTTATTTTCAAAGAGTTTCGAAAGCTTTGCCCTGAAATTTCATTTCTGAAGAAAATAATAATAAAATGTATTAGAAAATAAGAAATAAATAAAACCTTGTTTATTTTACTTGAACCACTTGTAGAGTTTCTAAAAATATTTTTCCCTGAAAGACAGTTCCTCGAGAAATTTTCTTGAAGAGTGTTCGATACGATACTTTTTATCAATATTGTGTTTCTTAATCTCTTGGCCTGGGAGTTTGAGACATTCTTGTTGATCGCTTGAACCTCATAATGTGTTTTTGGTGAAAGAAATCAAGGAAGAAGAAACCATTTTACTTTTTTTTCTTCTAGTTTATAAGTTGAGAAAAATTCCAGAAAAGTTTTGGAAAATGCAAATTTCTACAATAACTCTTTGAGGTAGTTCTGAGAAGAGCAGCCATATAAAAATATTAAATTTTTTCTTATTATTACATAAAA
This sequence comes from Araneus ventricosus, assembly GCA_013235015.1. Lineage (NCBI taxonomy): Eukaryota > Metazoa > Arthropoda > Arachnida > Araneae > Araneidae > Araneus > Araneus ventricosus. The sequence continues at coordinate 119,372 of BGPR01002101.1, forward strand.
ATTTATTACAAGAGCTCTATTTTTTCTGTATTAAAAGTTATCGTAAAATCTTTTCCTGTAAATAACTCTTTCCTGTTGAAACTCTTTTTAACTTTAAAAAACGCTCCTTTTTTCTAATAACAATCTGCAATTGACCACTTTTTAATAAAAGTACTCACTTTTTTAAATAAATTTTAAGTTTTCATTAGAATTTATTGCATTTTGATAGCGAATGATTTTTCGTAAGCTAAAATCGAAAAATAAAGTTGATCATGTGTTTGATAACCACTGTGATCAAATGATCCAACAGAATGGTACTGGAGAGCGTAAATCTTAATTTTTTTAACTAGAAAGTTTCGTGTCGAAGATTTCTTAATTTTATAATCAATTTTTATTTGCGCTCTTTTTGCATACCGAAATAATTTTGCATCAAATAATTTGCAATTTACTCTATTAGTTTCCTCAGTTATAATATTTTTGCTTAGCATGCTTTCTTCTTAGCTATTCAACACGTTGCGCTTTTCCACTAGCTTGAAAACATTCATTACTTGACAGTTAGCAATCCCATATTTACATGAAAAACAGCTTTCATGTGAACATGTGACCCACGATATCACGATTATCTAAGATTATTATTTCGCCGAGAGGAAAAATTAGTTATTTATGTTTTTGCTTTTATTTACCGAATAGGAATGCTACAGATTTAACATTTCATCTATACTATTAAAATTCGACTGTATGTACGCATGTGAGGCTATCTTCTCACGAACCGCTGAACGGAAAAGTGCGAAAAGAAGGGGAATAATCCAAGGAATCCATTTTGGCTATTTAAATTCCGAAATTTTGAATAGTAAAGAAGATATTAATTAAAAACTAATTTACAACAATACTTTTCATTGTTGCAGCGCAATTCAAACCGATTTCAATGTTTAAACAAATATTTAATTGCATGTTTCTCTTTCATTGTTGAGAATTACAACAATGCAATATGGAACCCTCAACAATGCAATGTGGATGGCGTTTTGTGCGGGTTTTGGTAATTGATATAAAGAAACAGGGTAAATTAAATCGCTCAAATAGGGTTTTTACTAAAAATGTTTTTTTCCGTGGGATTTAACTTTCAGATTTCATGTATGTAGTGCATCTTGCTTCATGCGTTTATAAACTGAAAGCGGGCTAATGAAAAAATATGGATCCCCAGCAACGTTGGTCATGTGACCTCACTTTTTGTCTCCGCTAGGAAATGACGCATTATTCAAGATAGCCCGTGCAACGCCGGGCCATGCAGCTAGTTGTAGACATATTGTTTGTTGCAATATTGCATAGTTTTGCTTGAACCATGGTCAATAACAATCCACGTTCTATTAAAAACGTTTCATCAACATTAATATCATTTTTAAGCTGTTCCATTTTATTATCATGGCTTTAAGTAATATGCTGACGTAAAATTACTACACATACTAAGTTATGTAGAATATTCTTTTGTTTCGGAAATGCCTGTCAAAATTTGTCTGTTATTCCATAAAATTTAATTTTAAAAAATCGTGACTTTGGAAGAAATCTGAAATTTTGTATTTATTTAATTTTTACTTTATGGTCGCTTTATATTTGTTACCAATTCACACAGTGTATAGAACAAAATTTTATACAAAATTGTCAAAACAAAGCTTTAAAAATATTTGAAATAAAATACAGAATTACATTATTCATTATTTGAACTAAAACGCAGATCTTTTTACATTATATTACATTGTATGTATTAAGTTCTTTACATTATTTATATTTAAAGAGGTACACTATTTGAGAAAAAAATAAAAAATTGCTGCATTTAGATTAAAAGCAAACATTTACATGCGTTTTCAAATTTAAAAAAAAATATTATTCAGATCTTCTTCTATCCGATTTGCCGACATACCATAGCTTGATTCTCCTCCCACCTACTACGTAAACTACGTCACATCTCCGTTCCTAGAGCGGAGATCGCTCGTGATCAGTTTGGAATGGATGTGAATGGGAATGGGGGATGGGCCTGGGGCGGTACTTTAAAAAAAACTATGCGAAAATAAGAGAAGAAATATTTAAAAACTATTGGAAAAAAGATTTAAATGTGTGAAATTGTTTTTAATAGCATTCGAATTCTGGAAAAAGCAACAGCAAGATTGTTGCTGAACTGGCAATGCACCAATGCACAACGACTCGAATTAAGTTCTGTGAATGTTTTTTTTACTGTTCTTTTGACAAAAGAAATAAGTTCGAAGTTTTTCATGGAGTCTATTGTACCTTTAAAGGAAGGTGGGATGACTTCTTCATCATCGCTTAAATGAGCAGCAGATGATTTGCCTTCTATTAATTCATCAATTGTGAATAATTTCGAAGTCATATCTTTATCACAGTTCAAATACTAGAAAGGAGGAAATTTTCCGCATTTTAGAACTGCGGAAAACGACGTATAACCGAAGCTTTGCGTCGTATAAACGAAGCAATTTATCATTAAAACGAATACGAAAGAATCGGGACTGTGATGAAACGACGTATAAATGAGAAACGTATAAACGGTGCTTTACTGTAAATTCATCAATTGTGAATAATTTCATAGTCATGATATCTTTACAACAGTTCACATATTAGAAAAGAGGAAATTTTCACATTTTAGAACTGCGGAAAATGACGTATAACCGAAGCTTTGCGTCGTATAAACGAAGCAATTTATCATTAAAACGAATGCGAATGAATCGGGACTGTGATGAAACGACTTATAAATGTAAACGACGTATAATCGAGAAACGTATAAACGGTGCTTTACTGTATTTTAGTTTCAATAAAACCACTATATAATCTATATTTATAAAAGTCGATGTTTGTGTGCGTGTGTGTGTTTGTCTGCGATGTCCAGACGAATCTATCGCACTTACAGCCATGAAACTTGGCACACAGGTAGTCGTAATAGCGACTGAATGCAGCTCGAAACCGGAATTTTAAAATTTAATCTAGAAAATTTTTTATTTAATGTTTTGTGTTGTTTTGGGTAATTTTTGGCACATTTACGGCCGTAGTATATCTTTATACTACTTATATCTTTCCTAATGATCGCTGAAAAACAATCCATGCACCATCGGAGAGAACGAACAATTTTCGTTCTAATGAAGTTTGTTTTGAACATCTAACGTAATTCACTGAAATTTGAGAAATTTTTAAAAAATAGTCAGTTTTGTCATCTAAATTTTATTTTTGTTTTTAAATTTGTTGCATCCAACGTTCTAATAACACTATTATTTTCAATTTTTTTTTCAGCTTATAACTGCAACGGTTCTGTCGGATTTAAAACAAGAATTGTTAAAATATCCTTTCCCGTTTTCTTTAAATTAATTTTTCAATGGTCAGTTGAAAGATATTTTTCCTCTAGCGAGTTTTCTCACGCGGCACTTCTTCGGAATGTTGCTGGCAATTTTGATTGGCTGACGGTGCAGAGCGCAGGATACGTAATGACCTTCAACTGAATGAATGACTTCGATTATTATTTTCGGATTCGATTTTATATTTTGATTGCTGTATAATAATCATTTTCACGTTTCAGTTTTGTAATATTGCTTTGGATTAACATACTCTGTACTGTAGCGCGAAAAAAATAAGCAAGAAAATCAAAATACTGTGTATCTTTTGTTTTGATTTTATTTTCAGAACTTTTTCATGTCATTGTGGTAGGGTTTTTTTTGTTTTGTTTTCATTTTGTTGAATTCCTGATTCCACGGGCAACGCCGTGCGTGTACTGCTTGTCTGAAATATAGCTGAAGTTTAAAAATTCTAACCATAATATTATTAAGCTATGTTTGCAGGCAAGTAAAAGTTTGTTTCACATTTAGAATGCAGACACTATAGAATTTTTTAAAAATACGTTATTTGAGGGGGTCGCCATATTGTCACCTTGCCCGGTTGGCAAAATTACCTCGGTCCGCTTTTGTCCTTACGTATTAAAACGGAGCATAAGTGTGTGTGGCTGACCATTTACTGTAAACGTGTCGCGGCTAATGGACCCATTTATATCTCCCGTTCTTTCGGCAAATAATAATTTTGCGGAAAAGAAATAAAAATGACTGCAACTTTTCCACTGAAAATCGAGTTCTCCTGATTTTCCATAACGTTAACATGTGTACCCGGTTTTGCCCCACTAGTCGGGTAAAACTGGGTAGTTTGACTTTTTTTATATGAAAATCATTGTTAAAAAAAGTAATGAAGCTGCGACTTCTCTGGAAAGATATACAGGGTGTTTCGAAACTCGTGGCCAAAAATTTAAGAGGTGATACAAAACATCTAAACAAGCAATTTTCAACATACAATGCATGGGCGAAGAGCAAGCGGTGAAACGCTAGGAGGTCTCCGTTACTGTCACATGAAACAATGAAACACCAAACGGATAGAGGAGGTACTAAATAATTTTATTGATAGCATATGTGGCAAAATTACAGAAACTGCTTAAAAGAAGACATGAAGGTTGTGCGTGTTAGAAATGCCTTCACGAGTAAAGGTGCTTTCATCCGTGAATAACATATGTGCACTAAAATCAGGATGCGCCACTATCTGTTGCAAAAACCAACGTGCAAACTCGACACGTGCCGCATAATCTGCAGGTATCAAGGCTTGCACTTTCTGTACATGGTAGGGGTGTAATCCTTCGCCCCGTAGTACTCACCAAACAATCGAGTACACATTTACGGCACGGGAAACCTGTAGCGTGCTAATATCCGGACGATCTCCCACTCCTTGAAGAATGTCCTCTACAACTTGTGGCGTCCGCACACTCCTGCCAAGCCCTGTATCATGCATGCCGGTGACAAAGGATCCCGTTACACATAGGCACCGATGCAATCGCTCTAACAGTTTTTGGTCTGTCACGTTTCTTCTCGGGAAACGCTGCCTGTACAGTCTTTCGGCTTCCAAATCATTTCCATTCGCAACACCATACATGAAATGCATGTCCGCCTTTTCCCGATGACTGTACGTCGCCATTCCATCTGAAATCCACGTTAGAAATGACGATGTGTAAGAAAACTCGCGCTTTATGCTTTCCATTACAGCGCCGTCTAGCGGTTCACCGCTTGCTCTCCGCCCATGCATTGTATGGTGAAAATTGCTTGTTTAGATGTTTTCTATCACCCCTTACATTTTTTCCTAATACTTTCGAAACACCCTGTATTGTACTACGATAAACAATGAATCTTTTAATAAAATTTGACGAGCTCTCTGTCGAATATTTTAGCTCCAGCAGGCCTTCGAACCTTAGCTACTCGGTTTTACCACTTTTTCCTGTATATCTTTAAATTCTGTATTTTGCTCTCATTTGATTTCAAGACTCAATCGGAGCTTTAATTCACTCCCTCAATATGTTTTTAGAACAAATCTTTAAATTCTGTATTTTGCTCTCACTTGATTTCAAGACTCAATCGGGGCTTTAATTCACCCCCTCAATATGTTTTTAGAACATATCTTTAAATTCTGTATTTTGCTCTCACTTGATTTCAAGATTTCAATCGGAGCTTTAATTCACCCCCTCAATATGTTTTTAGAACAACTCTTTAAATTCTGTATTTTGCTCTCATTTGATTTCAAGACTCAATCGGAGCTTTAATTCACCCCCCAATGTGTTTTTAGAACAAATCTTTAAATTCTGTATTTTGCTCTAATTTGATTTCAAGACTCAATCGGAGCTTTAATTCATCCCCGCAATATGTTTTTAGAATAATACCTTTGAGTTCAACAACAGGGCAACGGGGAACATAAGAATGAAAATTCTTGAAATAATTTAAGAAACATAATCTTATTAGTTGCAACTCTAATTAAGACTGTAAAAGCTTTTACAAGTGGTTATAATTCATACGAAAATGGAAATTACCAAAAGTTGAATCTATAACTCACTTTTAAGTGAATTAAAAATTCTGACTTCTACAATGCCGTGTGAGATCTGTTTTTCCCATGCTTTCTAAAAATGATATATACATTAGAGTAAATACGTAGATAAATATGGAAAATAATTATCTTAAAAGTTTGGATGAAAACAGGTGTCCGAACAAATTACGAATGAAGTATTTTTATTTTAAACTGATAAATCGTGTTTTAAAAATTTATTATTGTTAAGCAGTGTTTAGATCCATAAAAGCTAAAATTTCAAATTTTAGAGATGATGGCGAAATTTTTTGTAGGAGACAGCTAAAACAACTGCATTTCAATTAAAATGTTGGAGTGCAGAAGTATACCGTATGATTTTTAATTCTGCAATTTCTTATAAACAAATTAAAACTAATTTTACAGTTTTGGGATTATAACAAGCATGATTCTGTATCAAAAATCATTAAATATATTTTTCAACATCCACTCCATTAAAGTTGCTTCTCTTCTATAGCACCTGTTCATACTAATGCATATAATGGATTTCTGTTTTTTCACCTCCAATGGACCTTCAAAAATAACTCTTATAATTAAAAAATTTTATAATATAACATAATTCAACTTTAATCACTACTTGCCGCAAATTTGTCATATTTTACAAAATTTTAGTGCAACTCTAAGCTTTATTGCATTAATGCTAGACATGTCCAACCTGTAAAATCAACTGAAAAAATTGGAAGCATATTTAACACACATTTAAATGGCTACTGGTGGAGTTATATTTTGTTTTTAATTCATGACGATTTTTTTCTGAGAAATGACCTTAAAAAATTGATCGAACTAATTGATGTCTCCTTTATTGTGTTTATCGTTCATGCATTTATCTATTTCTAAAGCTTAGATTATCTTTTTATTAACAGAATGTATCGTTTCCATTTTGGTTTCAACATGTTTCTTTTAAATGTTTCTTTCTTTTATTCATATCATTGCTCCCTTTTTTATATCGCTCTCTAAAAGACATTAAGCTCTATTTTTAATAAATTCTATCTTGGTTTGAAATTCCTTTTGCGTGCTTTTAAGTAAGCATTTTCTGGTAAAAATTTGAATCAAAAAGTTTTTTAATGTGTTTTCGAGTGCTTATAAGTGTAACTGGATCGTTAAAAGCTGCTAAAAATAGAATATCTCATCATTCTTTCCTTTCTCAATGAACTTTCCTTCATCCTAGCTTGAATAGATGCATTCTTTGAAGAACAGACATTTTTTTTTCAAAGCTTTTTTATAGGTGAAGAATTTGCCAGTTTTGTAAAGTTGTCTTTCGAAGTTTCTAATTCTTTTGAATAAACCTTTCGTTCACTTCCTTTTCAATTCATATGCATTTCTTAGACATTTTACTGAAATAAGTATGGCTAAATAGTGCTTTTTACAGGGCCTACGAGTATTTAAAAGCAGTAACAAATGCGTTTTTGCATCTTTCAACTTAATAAGTATAAAATGGAACATTGATAAAATTGACGGATAATATTTCAATATAGATAAAATTTATTGAAGCATATTGCAAAATTTCTCATAAAACACATTAGTAGAAGCAATTTCTTCACTTGCTAAACACAGCATACTTGAAACTCTTTCGCACAGAATAATAATTCTACCCAACCGTTGCGAAAGCACACATTTGATGTATCTCATTTCTAAGTTAAGAGCTATTGCGGCAGTGAGTATTTAAATGCATTATGAGACATTATTAATGTGGAATGCTGCTATTCAAGTTTATTTAAGGCAGTATGAGATACTATTATCCCGGTTTATTTACAAGGAGATGTTTTAAATTCTTCTTTATATCACCTATTTAAGAAACACATATTTTTAATACAATGAGCATAAAACATTCATTTCTTTTGATGCTTATATTGAAATGAAATATTTTTATATATGATACCATAATGGAATAATGGATGCATACCAATCCCCTTTTATGTTGCAGAATCAATAACAGTATATCATATTTTGTAGTTTAATGTAATGGTAACATATTCATTGAAAATTTTATATTATTTTGTGGTTTATTGATAAAAAGAGCTTGGTAAAAGTCATACGAAGACAGAATGCTTGTGCATTTAAATTATAACTAATACACCAAAACAATCATAATTGAATTTAATTATGAATAATTCATTTACATTTCTAAGCATAAACAGTATAATGTCAATATTTTTTATAAAAGATAAAACAACATGATAATTACATATATATCTTTGATAGCGAATGATGCATCGGTTTGTATCAGATAGTAAGTTTTTGAAAAATAGTTTTACAAAATTAACATTCACTTTTAACTGTGGACTTTACAGAATCATTCTCTCAAGATTCTTAATTTCTTTTTGCTCATTTATCTGGGAGAAAATTGTGTTCAGATAAGTTATCATACCATTGAAGGGAAGAAAAAGCTTAAAAACAATCAATTAGAAAAAGTAGAATAATTTTAAAAATAAATTTAACTTAAACTTTAAACAGAAACAACAAAATAACAAAATTTAAGCAATAAAATTTAGACAATAAAATTTATATAATGTTTAAGTAGCGCTCAATTGCAGCTGCATACAGAAAACAATAGAAATCATGATCATTCAAAGATAGCAAAAAAGGGAGATAAACTCTGAGAGAATCGAATTAAACAAAGGAAGAATCCATTCTAGTCCATTTTATCAAGGGCTAAGGACTATATTCGAAATGGATTCAAAATATTTGGGAAATTTTTCTGTAAGAAGCTTGCATTACGCCAAGAAGAAAAAAGCTTACAGTACAGTAGAACCCCGCTAATCCGAACTAATTGGGACCGGTGCTTGTTCGGATTACCCGAAATTCCGATGAAAATTGAAGAAAGATGTGTGCTAAAAAAAATGCAAGTTATAAGTACTCAGTACTACTATCTCTTGAATTCTTTTATTCAAAAGCAATAGAAAGAGAATATGTCTCCCCTTTTCATTAGAATAATGAATGTACTTCTGTATGAAGTGACCTTATCTTACGGAGAATTGCATTAGTTTCTTCAATGTGTACAAAATTATGCATGCTTAAAAAGTACTTTCTTGCTTTTAGTATGCATATTTAAATCTTTTCAGGTAAACTTTTCAATTACATATAATTTTCGAAAATAAAATCGGTCCGGATTAACCGGAATTTCGGATTAGCGGGGTTCTACCGTATATGATTCTGAAATGTTTTGTGTGTGAAACGAATTCAAGACTCTCTTTGTAGGCTAAACTTATGTTCTTTATTAAAGTTAACCCTCCGTCGGGCGCAATATTTATATCGGCGAGTTCTGGCGCAATGCGTTTGACAGCCACGGGTAAACAAAATCGCAATTAATATTTTTAATACCCATTAATTTTAATTTTAGCATTCTAAAATTAATCACTGACCTTATTTTGGAGGCTTAAAGGAAAAAAAGTCGGGACATCATCGTAAAAAAAGTATCGCCTTCACGATTATTTCCGTGCTTTACCGTACGTGTTTTTTGGATTTGCGATTTCATTTCGGATAACCCGGGTCTCGGTTAACCCGAGTTCGGATAGCCTGGGTTTCGGTTAACCCGAGTTCGGATAACCCGGGTTTCGGTTAACCCGAGTTCGGATAACCCGGGTTTCGGTTAACCCGAGTTCGGATAGCCCGGGTTTCGGTTAACCCGAGTTCGGATAACCCGGGTCTCGGTTAACCCGAGTTCGGATAACCAGGATTTTACTGTAATTGGATTCATGAGAACATGTTCATAATAGATATTACTTGAATATTTAAATATTTTTTGCTTTGTATCGATATAAATTTTAATCTCATCGTATCTTACCTGATTCTTTTTTCTATAAAATAAAACTCAAGCATTGAAACTATTCATTTCCAATTACTTCAGGCAAAAATTTAAAATGCCGTTAAATCTCCTTTTTTATGTTCATTCAAGCTTCAAGAATCAAAAGAAGCATAATGAATTTTATTTGTTTAATTGGCGTCTATAGTTCTTTATATATTTTACATGAATAACTTGGGTTATAGATAAATAAAAATAAATTTATCTTTAGATTGGAAATTTATTTATTTGATGAAAGAAGCATGGTGAGTGACACAGATGAATAAAAGGTTAATAAAATAGATGAAGACAAAAGAATATCGAAACGCAGGAAAAAGTCTTGAAGCATTTTTCAAAACTATCTTAACTGTATTCCTTAGTTTCGTTCAAATTCATTATTTTTTCAGATTTTTATGAAAATGAATGTATTTTTAAGTCATGAATAATATACTTTATAATTTGAATCTCTAAGAAGACAAAAAAGCAATTAAACTATTTTAATAATTCTTTTATAACTCACTAGAAACATTATTTCAACTATAATGAAACTGAATTAATTTTTTAAAGCAGCTAATTGGTTTTTATGTTAAAAATGTCGAAGTTCGAAAATATCATTGCAGCCATAAAGAGTAACATTGACGTTAATTGCTGTCAACTAATAAAAATTGAATAGGAATGTGATTTTACAAAGGCAGTTCGGAAATTTAGTTCCTTTTGTAGATGAATTGCTTTCCGAAAGGCTGCATACGTAGATGCAAAACTTCTATTATACGCATTTGAAACCTATAGTAGTACATTATTTTTACATATACAGTAGAACCCCGAGAATCCGAACTATCCGGGGAATTCGGACTATCCGGGAAATTCGGTAAAATATTTTTTATATACCAAATGCAGTAGAGTAGCAGTGACTCTGTGTGCTTTGTGAAGGCGTATGAGGTACAGTGGCAAACAAGATGAGGTTAAAAAGAAGACATCCGAGTTTGTTTCCACTAAGTAAGGTGCTGTATTCTTCTAGAAGACCAATTCGAACACTTCTTTTAAGTTAGGAATAAACATTAGCTTTCTTTCTGATTCGTAATTGTTATTTTCCCTTCATTTTTCAGTAAAACTTTTTCAGAAAATTAAAAGAAGATGGTCGGATTATCCGAAATTTCGGATTCCTAGGGTTCTTCTGTAATCACCATTCAAATTTGAAGCACTTGTCATAATGTTCTACGAAGTTTGAAATTCCTTCTTCATAAAAAAAAATTGCCGCCAAGATATGACACGATAATGTAGGAAAGGAAAAGAACCCACACCGACCAAACCTACCAGAAAGGGTGTACTTAGTATTATTATTCCCCACCTTAGTACTAAGGTGGGGAATAATAATAATCAAAAAAAGAAGAAAAAATATAATGTAGCAGCATAGTGTAACGCTTTGTCGTAGTGGTCATGGAGAGACGCATGTCATTGTTCCATGTGCAAGAAGAGGTGGTAGTCACTAGGTGCCAAATTTGGGGTGCGGTCTGGTCCTAGTATTTTTTTGGTTTTCGTCTAGCGCAATCGCATGGTTTGTGATTAAGTGCAGTATCCGAAAGATTTTTCACACAAAAAATTCATATTACTCCATGAATTCCTCATTTGGCAGCATTTTCTATTTCGGCGCCCATTTTTAATTGGTCTTGTGTACGTACTATGTGTATAGGAGCCTTCTATCCTCACCAGTGACTACTTAATAGTTCTGTGAACATTAAACTTCGCGACCAAAAATCTAACATCTGTTCTTCATTGCAGTCTCTAAATTTGTAGCCAAAGTTGCCATTCATTGTGAAGATAACAATGTTTCCACCGGCACCGAACATCATAAATTGTCGCTCGAGAAGATACTTTCTTTGTCTTCAAACATCTGCTATCTCACAAAGCTATATTAACAATCACAAACCAATCAATGTAAAATACTGCGCACCCATATTATGTACAAATTTACTATTGCTATCTTTTAGTAGTAGCAAAATTGCAATTAAATGTCATTTTGCCAATATTAGTATTTTAAGTCATTATGAAAGGAGATCCAAAATGATAACAAACAAAAAATGAAAACTGTTATGATAAATACGCAGAAGAACGTTGCGAAAATAACAAATAATCTACTTCAATTTTTATAACATGATTGTTCGGATGGAATCGATGAAAAAACATACAAGAAAAGATATGAAAACAAGATTAGATGCAACTGAACAAGAAAAATGAACTCTGAACATTCTATGCCTTAGTTTCTCGACTCTGATCGTATAGCGTAAGAATTTCGAATTTAACTTCAAATTTCATTTTTGGTCAATTTCGACCGATATTGTAAAGAGTATATTGTTGCAAAGATGCAATGTCGCTTTTTGTGTATTCGAGTATTTTTAAGTGCATTTTTTGTATCATTCTTCACATTTATGGTTGCATCCACCCTTGAGTGTCTGAATTTATCTCACACATCTGATAACTCTTAAAAGGTATTTCATGTTTATCATGAAACTTTTTAAAATTATAAATTTTTCATTTATAATTTTTAACAGAAAGAAGAACTTTGTAACATGAAAGTTGTATAAATCGTGAAAAAATTAATCGTAATCACAAGATTATTTTCAATCAACGCTTGATAATAAGCTCAGCATAGTGTTTTGCTGACTTGCGGCTCCTTAAATATTATTTTTGTAAATACAGTGTGTCCTTAAAGTCCTGGTGCAGTTATGGACGCTTGTTGTGGCGAACAGAAACGAAACGAAAGGTTGAAACTTGCGCTACATTGGACAGCATCCCAAAGAGTGTCTGTAGTGCAACGGTGTGCGCGCGCAGGTGATGACGCAACACCACGCACCGACTTTGACGTCAAACATCTACCTTGACATGTTGCAATTGAATGCAGTTCCACAATTTCCAGAAGGTGTCATCTTTCAACAGGACGGCCTTCCTCCACACTACGGCAACACTGTTCGTGAGTTTCTGGATACAACATTCCCCCAGCGGTGGATAGGCGGAGGTGCTATCATGGCATGGCACCACGATCCCCGGACATAACGCCATTAGACTTTTACTTGTAGGGTTATGTGAAGCAACATGTGTACAGTGAACGTATCAACGACATTAATCATTTAAAACAGAGAATCGCGGACGTTATTCACTCTGTTACACCAGACGTCCTTACCCGTGTGTGGGAAGAACTGGACTATCGTTTAGATGCGTGTAGGGCAACAAATGGAGCCCACATCGAACTGCGCTGAATAGGTATGCAAACCTGGAGAGTTTTCCTTTTATTTGGTGAAGATGTCACCTGTATATCTTGTTTCGTTGCTTTCCAGTGACCGGTCAAAAGTGCACCATGACTTTACGGACACACTGTACAATTCGACAAGTGACTCTTCACGGAAAAAAGTTTGTCTATCCGTGTCCCAAACTAGGAGTGGGTTCACAACATTTTTTCTTTCGCGTACCCCTCGATTATTCTTTTTGTGTTTGGGCGTACCCCCTACTATTATATCCAACTCCCCACCCCCAACCATCCATCTATGCAAAGAAGTTTCTATCAATAATTTTAAGGTTGGCTTCAGTTAGCTTAAAAGTGGAGTACAGTGACCTTTCACTTATACGCGCTCTCTTTCATGCGTGTTTTTCACTTATGCGCGTTTTTTTTCGCGGACCCGGCCAGGGATACAGGAAAACAGTGATAACTCTTATTCATTTATGCATCGCACTGAAAAAGCACCTCTCACTTATGCGAGTGGCAAAAATTTTTTTGTTCAATTTTGTTCTACTTCTAGGAATGCATTCCCTCGCCCTTCCTCTATTGTTCAGATTCCAGGAACACATTCCTCTAATTATACACAAGGGTGTAAGTGGGGGTTCTTGTGATTGGCGTCAGTAAAAGTCGCATTTATACAGCAGCCAATTACAGAGGTTAGTACGGTACGTACCACGTGGCATTCATCGCTTTCGAAAGAACCATCTTTGGAGTTTGGGTTAGATGGTTACGTTTTAAAGATTTGAGAAAGAAAAATTTGAAGAAAATCCTTGTACCTCGCAAAAAGCTTTAGCGGAGCATTTTAATGTCCCAGAATCGACATTTGGAGAGATTTTAAAAAATCGGGAGCATTTCCATTTCCTTTGTGTTCTTAAAATATAATTAACGGAAGTTATACACGTATTTGCATTTTGAAAACAATCCTATTTACTTTTTTCAGTAGCATATACATAGCATTAATTAACAATATATGTACACTGTATTGATGTTTCACTTTTAAGCTCCCTTTTGGGATTTTTCACTTATGGGCGTCTCTCACATATGCGCGTTTTTTAGCTGTCCCCTGCGCCCGCGCATAAGGGAAAGATCACTGTAACTCGAATTAATAACATTTCAGAACTTTTTTTTATTTTCATTTTATTGCATTTTTACAATAGTATTAGTTCAACGTCAAAGCATATGAAACGAGTATCATAATTACTTATTTCATCTTAACTTGCATATAAGGATATCTAAAAATTACACTTCGTAATGATGGTGGTACAGTTATTAGATAGCAAGTATTCATTTGGAGAAACAAATTTCTCTTGACTTTTTTAATCTCGTATGTTTTTTCGTTTCCGCCATTAACAAGTTTGATTTGGCGTACCCCCAAATGTACGCGTGGTACGCGTACCACAGGCTGGGAACCTCTGTACTAGACACATCACCTTAAAGCAGTGGTTCCCAACCCATGGCCCGCGGCCCACTTGTGGGCCTCAGGTAGCACATTGATGGGCCGCGAAATGCTTGTCAAGAGTCAAAATCAGGGGAGCTTCAAGAGTCTTCACTTGTTTCTTGTTTTATAAAACAATATATTTTTACTCCTTTTACAGTAAGCTTCACTAATTACTAGCACATATACAGGGTGTCCACACTTATCGTGGCGCAATAGCTAATTTCTAAACCGTTAGAGATGGACATAGAGTTCCAATTGGAAAAATGCTTTAAATAAAGGGAAGAATTAAATTTTATGTTTTTGGGTCACTAAATATGTTTCTGACAAAATTACGAAATCTATCTTTTTATACGGTTCCCCTGTGCTATCAGTCATATTTAGAAAAATATTCTTGACACTCTAATATTTAAACCAAAAAAAAAGTCCCACTCTTCAGCGACTAAACCTGAGCGAGTTATGGAGCTTTGAATATCGCTGACTTAGACCACTTAACACCATTTCAATAGCCGTTCGTGGTTTTTACCAGTCAGCGGCCTCGTTGAGCAACTGTTGCGCATTGATTGGTGAATCATCTGCAAGACCTTTATTGAAATGGTGTAAAGTGGCGAAAGTCACGAATATTCAAATTTCCATAACTAGGTCAGTTTTAGTCGCAAAAGAGTGGGGCATTTTTGTTTAAAATGTTAGTGTCAAGAATATTTTACTAAATATGATTGATAGGACCGGGGACTGCATGAAAAGTTAAATTTCGTAACTTTTTCAGGAATATATTTATGCACTCAAAAACATTAGATATTATTCTTCCTTTCATTTAAAGCATTTTTCCAATTGGAACTATATGTCTATCTCTAATGGTTTAGAAGTTAGCTATTGGGCCACGATGAGTGTGGACACCCTGTATATATAAGTGTGTGTGTGTGTGTGTGTTTACTTGCATATTTAGTTAGTTAGCACCCACCAAAAAGGTTGGGAACCACTGCCTTAAAGAGTTTGAAAGTTAATTCTTTCAGTGTCTCAATCCCTGAATGACTGTTTTGTTACACACCTTCTTCTAACAAGGTGAAAGAACCTTTACAGATATTAAGTTCAATTTTCGGTGTTGCTTAACCCTTTGAGGCGCAGTGTTCCAGCTGATGACACACCTAATTTCACGCGCTTCTCAACCGTTAAATTCAAATGTGAAATAATAGGTTTAGGATAGGGCTAATAGTACTCCTTTTAGAATGTATATAGCAGCCTTATGAAATTTCATTTCGGAATAGGAATAATTAGAGATAAAGTTTGGGAAAATTCCTTAACTCCGAGATAAGAAATTTTTTCGGTTCTGGACGTTCACAATTTTAGCAAATTATTCTTGAAGTTTTAATTTATGATTTTCTGTAAGATCCAACACTAATTTTTGAATGTATCAAGGTGGCTGCATCTAAGGGGGTTCTTATATGAGGGGGTGACCCCAAAGGGGGACGACCCCCACGGAATGAAGTAATTTTTTTATAAAAAATTGTATATTCTATGTCTAGACAATAAACTAAACCCATTCATGATGTTTTTACATCATATTTCAAAAAATTTAATGCCTTGTACCGCAAAGGGTTATGAAAGAATTAGACTTCGGTGCTATTTTTAATTTACCATGAAGAATTGTTGTACTGGAAATCTAAAAATAGGTAATATTGGGAAATTTTAACATTAGCCCTTCTACTTATATCAATCAATCTGTCTCTTTAAATACTTATACTACCCAGCCCACTACTTTCTGATCCGAATTTTGACCCAGATGTAATTTTAAAAGAAGATAGTCATGTCATTTTATCGCCTGACTGAACAACACACAGACGAAAGATTGAAAATACGCCCGGTATAATTTGCGGCTCCTCAATTATTATTTTGGTAAATATACAGTGTTTTTATAATTGAAGTTCGTCTATTCAGAAGGTTTAGAGCCGGTTCTATGGCTAAAATCGAAAAAAAATTCACTAGTACGTAGTACGAATAATGTGCCCTGAGGAAACGAAGAAAAACTTGAAATATTTCGTCAAGCTATCTGAAGATTTCTATGATTTATTTCTAGAGCTATCCAAGATAGCAAAGAAAGCTTGTCTGAAAGGTTTTCGAAACCTTGTCGTCGGCAAGGGTAAAGGGTTGTCACAAAGGTTTCCATGACAAGGGTTGAACCTTTCGGCATGGTAGCGGAAAGG
Source organism: Araneus ventricosus (assembly GCA_013235015.1). Taxonomy (NCBI): domain Eukaryota; kingdom Metazoa; phylum Arthropoda; class Arachnida; order Araneae; family Araneidae; genus Araneus; species Araneus ventricosus. The sequence goes on from BGPR01002101.1 coordinate 135,976, forward strand.
TTCGCTAGTTAACAAGAAACAAGGTTTTCGGTAAGATTCCCCAAGCTTTTATTACAACCTTGTTTCAGACCTTTCAGAAGGTTGTTAAGAGCCCTCCTTCGGCGGACAAAATAGAACCCCCTTCCTCCCCTCCGAAGCCGTACTCCTACAGAGGGGTCCAACCCCCCTTTTCACTCCCTCTTTAAAGCCGTGCTCCTACAGAGGAGCCCAACCCCCTTTTTCATCCCTCTTCTTCTGACGTCATCTTAGTCCAACTTAGAATCATCTAGAATGTCAATTAATTAGATCAATTAGGAATCTTAATTAATCAAAGCTTAATTAATAACTTCAATTAATTTGATTAATCTAATTTTTAATTGAACTCACTAGTACAATTTCGTTGTAGAATATGACAAAACTTCAAATTCCTCCGAGCTGGGGATCGAACAGCTTTCATAGAGTTGGAAGGCAAGCGCACTAACCACTATACCGGATGGGGCTACACACGATGGGAATGGTGGTTCATAAAAAACTTTCCTTCGTCAACTTTGCGGGAATGGTTTCCCAAACGGTTTGCACGGAAATGCTTTCGCGAACTTGTCGTTCAAACCTTGTCGGTGAGGTAGTTCATAAAATGCTTTCCTGCGTAAACCTTGCGGCAAAGGTTTCCGAAACGGTTTGCCCGGAAATGCTTTCGCGGACAGCCTATGGAAAGCGAAATGGCAACCTTTCCTCGACCTTCTTTGCTATCTGGGATCTGAATGAGCGAATTTAATTTTAACAACGTCAGAATGAATTTGTCCTTCCTTCTTCTTAGATGTTGGCGAAATGCCACTTATTGATGAAAATGTTAACTATTTTGTTTTCTCCTTTGTTTGGGAGGAGGGAGTTCACAAAGCGCATCACTTGTACTACATAGTAGTGATATTCTGTTTCATTTGGAGCCATAGAACTGGCTGTAGGGCCATCTGAATGGTTGAACTTTAAATATAACAACCCTTTTATTCAAAAGAAGACCGCGGTAGCTTAGTGGTTTGGTTTCGAGGTTCCAGGTTCGAAACTCGATTCCACTGAAGAGCCGTCCCATAATGGGACCTCTGCACGCGAAAACATATGCAGGGGGCATGTGACCGCAGCCTAAAATTACGAGGTCCTTCCTAAAATAGCCCTTCTGGTGATTCAAAACAGGACGTTAATATAACTAAACCAAATTAAACATGTAATTGAAAAGTGGCTCTTTGTGATAATAATAAGAAAAGCTTGCCGATCCCTGCTTTCACATAACGAAAGATTAAACCCGATTCCCGATTAAACGACGGTTAGTGATTGTGAAGGTTAACCAGTACGTTTGCTGTCATGAACATCCTCCGTCCGCTGAGATCTTACCACCAACGATGGATAACTATTGTAATTACATCAAATTTTGATTTTTGCAATAATTTCTTTTCCAATGCTTTATTCTTTTTAATTGATGATAAACTCTTCGTAAACTTCTTTTTTAGCTTAATATTATCTGTTATATCTGAAAATATAATCATTATTTTTGCTAAAAAGAATGGTTGTTTAGAAACATTTTGAATGAGTATTCTAAACTCTTCCTCCGTTCACAGAACTCTAATTAGAAGTTCCATACATCACTTTTATTTAAACTATACTATACATCCAGAGACAACTTTCACAGAAGTTGTTTAAATTCAATGTGTTTAAATATTTATAAAGCGAAAACAGTTTTTTTTAACAAAAAATGAAGTATTTCACTTTTAAAATGCACAATCTAACGATAAGCAGAAATTTTTCTAAAGTTAAGTCGAAAAGATGATGCGCTTGATTTTATTGACTTTTCATGCAATATTTTGAAAAGTTTGGGAGCATGAGCGTTAATACAACTGCGAAAAAACTTTCGTCTCAAAAATGTTTCGGCAGTTTGACCTCTGAAGAAGTATTTTCCATGAAAATAATAAGAAAAATACAGGTAAAAAGCGAAGTAAATAAATATCTGTTTATTTTTCCTTATCTACTTTAAAGGGTTTCGTGGAATGTTTTTCCCCGGACGATGACATTAACTATCCTCTAGAAATTACTTCTTGAAGAGTGTTCGATACTTTTTATCCATCTTGCTTCTTTCTTTTGGCGTGAATCGAAAATTCTTATAAGAACTCTTAAAATTGGGAATTTTTTTATATCATTTGGCCTGGGGGTTGGAGACATTCTCGGCTGTTCTTTTGATTGAAGTTAAAAGCTCATAAAACGTTCCGGGTGAAAGAAATCAAACGGGTAAAGAAAATGTTAGTTATTTTTTTCCTTCAATTTATAATATTAGGTTGAAAAACTTTCAAAGAAAGTTACAAAAATGAGAATTTTTTTACCATTCGGTGAAGTTTGTTTCATGGAAGCATATGGGAATCTTAACACAAAAAATTTCATTCTTAGCTATTTTTCGGAGCTTTAATATTAGAGTTATGTTTTGCCCACTAAGGGGTCAATTTTTTTTCAAGTAAACACTCCTGCAAGATTCGTTAAAATTGTATAAAACACATATTACTTTTTGATTAAAAAAACACGAACTGTTGATTTTCAAGTAAAAATATTTCCTTTTTTCAAATAAATTTAAAATTTTAATATGAATTAACTATATTTTTAGAAACGCTGATTTTTGTTAAACTGAAACTGGAAAATATTATTTACGAAGCATTGAAAAGTATTATAATGAGATAATGTAAAAGAACAAAAGGAATAACGTAGGAACTTTTTTAAACTTAAAATTATTATACAAAACGGATTTATATTTTAATCCTTTAAAGGGCCATTTTTTTCTAGTAGTGGTATAATAAATAACTTTGGGATTGAGATTAATTTACGAAAATAAACTCATTTAGCTTATTAGATGACACTAATTTTTTGTTAATAAATATAATTAATTAATAATTAATCATCAAGTCAATACACTTCGTTATTGTTTGAGATAAGAAACAGGAACATCTAGGGTTTTGTTTCATCGACAAATTTGGCGAGTAGTTACGCCAACCTTAAAAATTGCTTTTAAAAATTGATGAATTTGGTGGGAAGTTACGCCATCTTTAAAAATTGCGTTTAAAAATTGATGAATTTGGCTAGAAGTTACGCCAACCTTAAAAATTGCGTTTAAAAATTGATGAATTTGGTGGGAAGTTTTCTTCCAACAGCTTTAGAAAGGATTAAAATCGTTCTTGTTTGCATTTTAACTTTCTCCGAAGTATACAAGGATAAAGCATTGTAATCGTCAAAAAATTCAATATCAAAATTTTTGATGAATCCCCGTTTTAAACCTTTTTGAGTCGGAAAACTATTTTGTAATTCTGTCTGCCTGTCAGCACGATAAGTCTAAAACGCAAGGGATTGGGCAGGATAAAATATTTAATACGTGGTCTTTTCACCAAATGTTCAATCAAATTTTTACCGTCTATGGAAAGTCCTTCTGTCTGACCGTGTTCATGTAAATATGATACCCCTAAAACGCCACATGCTAGAGCGATGAAATGTATCATGTAGTTTTTAGCGCTTAAAAACAATCAACTAGAAAAATTAAAATAAATTTAAAAAATAAAACATTTTAACTTAAACTTTAAATAAAAACGACAAAAAATTTTAAACAATAAAATTTAGATAATAAAATTTAAACATTGTTTAAGTTGGGTACAATGCAGCTGCACACAAAAACCAAAGAACAATGGAAATAAATATCATTCAAAGAAAGCCAAAAAAACGAAGATAAACTCAGAGGGAATCGAAAAAAAAACAAGGAACCCATTCTAGTCCATTTATTCAAGGGATAAGGACTTTATTCAAAATGTATTCAAAATAATAAATGGGAAATTTTTCTGTTGGAAGCTTGAATTATGCCAAATATAGCTATTCTTAGCCCGAAATTTCCCAACAAAAGACATGGTAGATCTGTACATCAAAAAGCATTATTTTAAAAGAAAGAAAAAAAAACAAACAAACACAAACATAAAAACGTTAATAAGATTGTTTTAAAATTTTAGCCATCTAGCTTTTAAACATAGCCATTATAAAAATAAACTTACCCCATGCCCAGAATAGAGAAAAAAAGAGAAAAAAATGTCCTCACGCTAGCACAATCTATCACAATTGCTAACTTTCTTTTTTAAAAAGGAATCAGCAAATTTTTTTTAAAGAAACACCAGTACCATGGCGCCATCTATATTTGAGAAAACAAAACGGAAGGAGTAAAAACAGGAATTTTTTAGGGAATGGAACTATTTAGACATATTAATAAAATATATATATAGTTTTATCATCAGAATTTCAAGTCTATATCAAACTCTGGACCTAATCATTCTACGGATGGACAGTCTGTCGGTCTGCATCAGTGGTGTAGACACAAAATATTCAGTGCTGTTACGCTAAAAGCAGTACCGGAACGCTCTAACCTGGGTGACAAAATCACAATTTTTTTTTCTTCGTAAAAATGCACGGCTCTACTACACCCCTGATTTTCACACAACTTCATTCAGCTTACTCTTCCACTAAAATATTCCTTATGCAGCCAAATATTACTTTAAAAAATCATGTGCAAAGTTACAATTTAAAAATGCATTAAAAAGTACAACTTGTTCCTTAGAAATAAAATGACGTTACGGCTCCACTACGAACTTACTCTGAATATTCTCGCATATGAACCATTTGATTTTAAAAGGGGACTTCTGCAGACACTGCCGAAATTACGTTCTTTTTTTAAGTTTTTGAATCCATGAAAATAGATACATCGTTTAGTGCAAAAACTGAAATTCTGCCATTACCAATATTGTAGTAAAGCATCAAAGTTTCCGTATGATGTTAGAAGGGGACCGAAGACCGATTACAAGCTATTGCGCCGAAGATCCCTTTTAACATCGTATTGATCCTCATCGCTAGATGGCTAGTATACATATTACAAGAAAAAGCTTCAGCGACGAATATATGCATAAACATGGCAAAAGAACAAAAACTAATGTTTAATATTTCTGAAAATTAATTAATTCTTTTCTTGATTCAAAGTACACTTGCTCTAACTCCCGAGCATTGCTTGCAAGGATATTAATGGGATTAGGGAACATAAATTTCGTTTGAGAAACATAGAAATAAATTTAAGATTGGCCACTGAACTTATGACACAACCATGAGAACGATTATGTCTAGCAAAATTGATGTCGGAAAAACCATAAAATATATTCCAGAAGTACATCTTCTCTATTGGCAAGAGAACCAAATCAACCCAGAGGATCTTCAAGTGACCTTCAACAGGACAAAAATTCATTTACACCACTTTTTTCTACTATTTATTTTTATGTTTTTAAATCTGTATTTTGCTGAAAAAAGAATAATTTTAGAGTTTATTTTGTTTTATTTGTATTTAAATTTAAATTATTTACGAATAAGCAAATTTTGAATATAATTTAATATTTCTCTGATTTTTTTAAATCGAAATTTTACTTAAGAAACAGTACCTTTTCAGATTTAAATTTATTTTGAAATAAATAAGTTTTAAATATTATACGAGTTTCGCTGATATCCCAGGCATTTTAATCATTTTTGAGCCTCATTTTTTTTAATCTGAATTTTACTTAAAAGCGAATAAATTGAAAATTTTATTGGATTCTTTCAAATTTAAGTCTACAAGTTCTTCTGATATTCCTGGCTTCTAATTACTTTTTCCTGGACTTTTCACTTAAAAACAAATAACTTTTAAATTTTATTTTCTTATTTTGAGTTTTTAAATTGAAATTTACTCACAAATCAATAAATTTTGAATTTTGGTTAACTTTCATTGATATTACTAGCTTTATAATAATTTATTCTCTGAAATTCTGAATTGTTTATACTGTTTGTTGTTAAAAGGGGACAAAAGGGGCAAAAATTAATAATTGTAATATTTTTTGCTTGTCGTAAATAGGCTCAATTTTTACTGTGAAAGATATTAGAAAAATCTTGGACCCTAATTTCATTTCTATATAGAGCTTATTCGTTTTTTTATTCCTCTGTAAAGTTTTAAAAATGTCAGAAGTCCCCTTTTAAAATCAATCGATTCATATATGAACGCCTTTACTTAAAAACACAACGAAGTAGATCAGAGGTTCCCTATCTATTGCGCGCGTAACACTGGAGGTACTCAGTTGACCAGTTTAGAGGTACACGAAAGCAATGTTGATAATAACGGAAAACGAAAAACATAAACTGCTTTAATGCTCTAAACCCACTGGGTGAGTGGGCCGGCATGGGTTTTTTAATGAAATGAAACAGTTTCTTTTTAATTCACTCAGTCGTCATATCAAGCACTATGGGCGATCATCATTAGGCTTAGTGATTGGTTCCATAAATAAATATACAGTTGTTCAATCTAAAGTATTATATTTTCATTAGGAAGTTACACTATTATATTGAGCAATATTTACAGCTATGTCCTCTAGGCGGTTATCAGGTAGGCTTAGTGTTGTGTTCCATATAAATAATACACAGTTCATCAATCTAAATGGTTATATTAGCAGGATTAAGTTTACATTAATATACTGAGCAATATTTACAGATAAAGATATGTACAGTTGAAGTAAATCGTCATTAAATAGGCTTTTGGATGGCGCATCGTCGTCTTTTGTCTTTGTCAGGGAAAGACTCACGTCGTTCACGCGTCTTCAACCGCCTCGTCGTCTCTCTTACTGTTCTCGGCAGCTTGATTCTCTGACTTGAAATTATCTCTTTAAATTATCTCTTTAATGGAATTAACTACTTTAAGCAGGTTCTTGGTATTCCTATGGGTTGTTGTTTTTCAAGTGCACTAGCCGATTTATTTCTCCACTCATTTGAGAGGGATTTAATTAAAAATGAAATTGTTTATGGTTTTCGTTTCATTGATGACCTTTTAGTCTTTAATCATAACAATGTTAACTCCATTTTTAGTTGCTATCCAAAAGAACTCAAATTAAATAAAACTAATAATGAATTAAACAAATGTAATTTTTTGGATCTAGAAATTGAAATCGGGAATGCAGATATTTTGGTTGGAATTTATGACAAAAGAAAGGAATTTAATTTTAAGGCTATTTCACTTTGCAACTTTCAGACAAATCTTGATTTTAAAATTATTAAGAACTCTATTTATTCTCAAATTAATAGGATTAAACACATCTGTAATAACCACTCTTCTTTTGTCAAAGCCCTAGGTAATTTAAATAATAACTTAAAGGATAACGGATTCCCTTTTTGTTTCCTTAAAACTTGATTTTTTAAAAATTAGTTTTTGTTCTCCTTAGAAATAGTTCAAATTTTTATTCATAGATGGAGCTACTGGATAGCTTCTAGGTCGTTGATTGTTTTGTATCTATTGCGTCACTTTTCTGATTGGCTTGCTTCTGAAAGAAGGTAAATTTTTATCTCTTTCTTTTGATTATGGATTTAAAAAATTTTGGATTTATGTTCTTTATTTGGTGGCCGGACAAGATTCAGACCACAGGAAGGAATAAATTTTGACTTTTTGTCGTTCCTTTCCACAGAAAATCTTGTTCATTTTTGAACTAAAAATGGCGTGTGGTTTCTGATGAGTGAGCCATTTTAGTTCCTTTTCATTTTGAATAATTTCTTAACATATTGTTCTAAGTATTGGTAAATTTTGGTTTCTCTATAGTTCTGGTTGTATTTTTTTAAAAAAATTTCTGTTGAAGCAATTACTTTTTGCTGCTGCGTTTGCACGCAAAAACGTCTATTGTTTTCATTATTTTTCATTTTATCATTGTTTTCTTTTAATTTGTTTTCTTTTAATTTAAATTTCTTTTATTTGTTTTTGTATTTCGTTAGATTTGGCTGCATATGCGCCTTTCTATTTAATGCAAAATATGTTATTGTTTTTTATTTTAATCAAAATTTAATTAATTAATTTTGCTAAATTTTAAGAATTATAACTATTGATTCTCTGACGTCACTCGCGATGGCAGCGCCATCTACAGGTACTCGGCTGCGGCTGGTGGCCCACAGTACAATTAAAGTAGTTCTAGTTCGTCACATGATAAGGATGGCACTCATTAGCATCGTATATCGTTGTTTCATCTCGTCTTTTGGTCTTGCGAAAATAAACCAAAGTCGTTGTGGTTCATACCAGGGTTGCCAGATAAAAATAGCAAAATAAGGCCAAACCTTCTTAAAAATAAGGCCAAATTTGGCAATTTGATTGAAAACTTCATTTGCCATTAGAAAAACAGCTATCCTTTATGAAAACGAATCCCAATTAATAGGCTTATATTCAATGTTCTATTATTAAACTAAAATGTAAGTGAAGGAAATTTAAAACATCATTGTTCTATTCAGGAGCTATTTCGTTTGACAGCTCATTATGTATAATTTGAAATGCGTTATATAAAAATTTATTAAAAAACAATAGAATAAGAAATTAAAAATTGTTCTGAAAGTCATTAACGAAAATAAAGCCAAAAAAGGGCAAAAATGAATTTAAGGCCAAATGAAAATTCCTAAGGCCAAGGGCTTTGAAAAAAAGGCCAAATTTCCATGATTTGACCTTGAAAAGGTCAATATGGCAACCCTGGTTCATACGTCTCGTACGACTTTCCATCTCGTCTTCTGTTCTGGGCAGCTTGATGCTCTGACGTCACTGGCGATGGAAGCGCCATCTACAGGTACTCGGCTGGTGGCCCACAGTACTGACATTTAAAACGGAATGTTGGCTGATTTAACACCACGTTTATAATGATAAAAACGAATCGAAGCGAAACTTAGCAAACTTATGGCTCAAGGAAATAAAAACAACACGCTTACGCAGTTACATTGCCCATAGAAATCTAGTAGAAATTGTCGGCTAATTAACGCAACCAGAAACTGCCTAGAATAGTCTCTAACGAGATGAACCTATAATTACATGGCATCAGAAAACGATATGAACAGGCTCGCTGATTGCAGTTTCTGCAGAGAGTGGAAGTTAATTGCGAAGGACGGCCTCATTCAGAGCAACCAGGGGACGAATAATTTATAGGACGTACGTTTCATCTGAACTGCAAATATAATAGGACAATTGCACGGCTCAGCTGCAAGTAAGTTTAATTAGATATGGCGGATATGCGTTTAGAAGGTAGAATATTTAAATTTTGATATAGGGTTTATATAACCATTGAGTTAAATGAGATATTCGTCAAGATAGTTATATTTACCACAGTTTGCTTCCAAGAATAATGGAAAATAGTTTAGGTCTGAAGTAGCACAATTAATTTTTAAGATAAGAGATACTTGATTTTATTATGCATTTGATTTAACCCATTCAAGGGCCATTTTTTTCTAGTAATGGTATAATAAAAGAACTATGGGATTGAGATTATTTTAAGAAAAGAAACTCATTTAGCTTATTGGATGACATTAATTTTTGTTAATTAATTTCATTCATTAATAATTAATTAAAAAGTCAAGACACTTTTGTACGGTTTGAGATAAGAAATAGGAAGTTCTAGGATTTTGTTTCATCAAAATATTTGACGAGAACTTTAAAATAGCTTACCTTGCACGTTTAAAAATTGATGCATTTGGTGGGAAGCATTTTTCCCACCGTCTTAGAAATGGTTAAATTAATACTTTTCTTACTCGCCATCAGAACGGTATCATATTAGAAATTACAGAGCAATGATTACAGAGTTGCAAAACCTAGCAAAATCATAAAGTTTAAGAAGGAAATCGATTTACAGAAGAGAGTGGATAATTAGAACATTTGTAATTCAATTCATCTAGAATTCGAAATTACTCAGGTCCCTTGAATTTCCTGTTAACATAATGTTAAAATATCGTCTACAATTCGAATTTATTTTGGTTAATTTGAAGTCAAAACTACAAAACGTGAAAAATTGCTTTATATCTAAATTGTTTTTAGCAATTAAATGCACCGCTACTTAAAGGTCTTAAGTGATCGTAAGTAAATAATGTTTTAAGGTTTTTAATTCACTTGAGGACTTTACTGTTGTAAAATATATTCAATCAAAAAAGTAATTAAATTAATTAATTAATTAATAATATATATGTTTTTTTTAATTTTGAATTCTTTAGATATCAATCGTCCTGTATATTTTGAAATTTTATTGTACAAATCTTGAATTTAAAGTGTTGTACAATGTTGATTCATTAAAATTATTTATTTATTTAATAAAATTATCATTTTTAAAAATAGTAAATATTTCTAATTATAATGATTGTCATTTTATCGATTAAAATTACTTACTGCTTAATTATTAATTATATGTATACACTTTATTTAAACTTTAAGTGTTAAAAATAAACCTTTACGCCATTTCTCTAATTTAAAAATTTTCGTTTTCTTTCGCTGTGCTCATTTTTAGACCCGTTTTTCAAACCTGTCTGTCCGTTAACATGTCAACACGATAACTCAAAAACGAAACGAGCCAGATAAATAAAATTTGGCATGTAATTTTATCTTCGAAAATGTAGATGTGCATCACATTTTGACTAAAATCTGTCAAATCACTGCTTGTCGATATATCAATTCTTGGGTTGGTGAACGTAGTATTAGCGACAATGTTTTACAAATAGTGGAAACTGCACACTTTGTTACCATACAATAAGTATTAGCGATAATATCTTACAAACAGTAGAAACTGCACACTTTGTTACCCCACATTAAGTATTAGCGACAATATCTTACAAACAGTGGAAACAGAACACTTTGTTACCCTACAATAAGTATTAGCGACAACATCTTACAAAGAGTGGAAACTGCACACTTTGTGACCCTACAATAAGTTTTAGCGACAATATCTTGCAAAGAGTGGAAAGTGCACACTTTGTTACCCTACAATAAGTATTAGCGACAATATTTTACAAAGAGTGGAAACTACACACTTCGTTACCCTATAATAAGTATTAACGACAATATCTTACAAAGAGTGGAAATTGCACACTTTGTTACCCTACAGTAAATTTTAGCGACAATATCTTACAAACAATGGAAACTGCACACATGATTACCCTACAATAAATATTAGCGATAATATCTTACAAACAGTAGAAACTGCACATTTTGTTACACTATAATAAGTATTAGCGACAATATCTTACAAAGAGTGGAAACTGCACACTTTGTTACACTACAATAAGTTTTAGCGACAATATCTTGCAAAGAGTGAAAACTGCAGACTTTGTTACCCTACAATAAGTATTAGCGACAATATTTTACAAAGAGTGGAAACTACACACTTTGTTACCCTACAATAAGTATTAGCGACAATATCTTACAAAGAGTGGAAATTGCACACTTTGTTACCCTACAGTAAATTTTAGCGACAATATCTTACAAACAGTGGAAACTGCACACTTTGTTACCCTACAATAAATATTACCGATAATATCTTACAAACAGTAGAAACTGCACATTTTGTTACACTATAATAAGTATTAGCGACAATATCTTACAAACAGTGGAAACTGCTCACTTTGTTACCCTACAATAAGTATTAGCGACAATATCTTACAAAGAGTGGAAACTGCACACTTTGTTACACTACAATAAGTTTTAGCGACAATATCTTGCAAAGAGTGAAAACTGCAGACTTTGTTATCCCAAGGCTGTCGCAAAGGCGAGGCAACAATATCTTGCAAAGAGTGGAAACTGCACACTTTGTTACCCTACAATAAGTATTAGCGACAATATCTTGCAAAGAGTGGAAACTGCACACTTTGTTACCCTACAATAACTCCACCGGGGCACCGCGATTGCACGGATAAGTAACCGCTGGATAAGTAAGCGGGCACTCGCTTCCCCTGAAGGTATAGTGAATTTGGGCCTCTGGGTTCCTCCTCTAGTGTTAGTATGTACCTCCTTCGGGAGGAGTCGGGCCGTGGCCTGGTGATAGGCTATTAGGACTCCGGCCTCAGTACTCGAGCTATTGCAGCGGCTGTCAGTCAGGTGCCCGGATTCTTAGGCAGGGAGGGGGTGATCCAGGTTTTCTGGTTACCCCACAATGAGTATTAACAGTAATATTTTACAACGAGTGGAAAGTGCACATTTTGGTACCCTACAATAAATATTATCGACTTATATTATTCTAGTCATATTTTGACAACTCATGCTTTCAGAATAAAAATCTGCGTATTTTACACTTTTATTTCTTTATATCATTTTAACAAATAATTAAAAAAATTCTGAATTTTTTAATTTCTTCTTCGCTTCGTTTAAAAATTTAACAAAGACTATTTAAGTTTCAAGAAATAGTTGGTTTCAAACGTATGGAAAACTAATACTACAACTTCTAAAAGCCAAATGTCTCTGAATAAAAATAAATAGAAACTTATTTTCAGCAACACTAGTTTCTTTTTCGAAAATTCTTAGTTATATAAGTGCTAGAAAACAAAATTGGATAACATTTAAACTTTTAAAATTAGAGTATTTGAAAACAAACAGTTTGATTCTGTTTGAAATATTTTGGTGTTGAATTTTAAATGAGGCGCCTATTGAGTTTTTAAAGTAGCTCTCAGTTGTACAAGAAACAGAGTTAATTGGAATAGGAAATCTTATTCGAATTGTAATTCAAAGAAACATTTTTTAAGCAAATTGATCTTTGTTTATAAATAATCGAGTTTTTAAAAAAGAGAGAAAAAGTTTAGTCAGATGGAATACATTAGGAGCATAGAATATTTACACAGAAATATCAACATTGATAACATCGGATTCGAACAATAGAACAAAAAATAGAATAGATATTTTATCGCTAACTGCCGCACAAAATTAATTTTAAAAACAAATAAAGAAAATGAAGTAAAAAAGAAAATATATCCTCTCCTTAAATTCGTTCTCAATAGAAACCCTAATCAGAAATCTGTGCTGTAGCAAACGATAATTTATTTGAGAATTTAAAAAATATCGAACGCCAGCAAAAAAGATAGAAAACAAAGAGAAATTTTATTCATTATCTTTTACTACTGAAACGGAATCCATATAAAATGGCGAGAAAAAGAAAAGAGGAAAAACATTAAATTGCTACAGGAAAGTTTTTATTTACTTACTTTATCATTACTTTCTTCCTTTTTCATGTAACCAGAAATGCGGATAATTCGATTTTTCTTCCGCTTGGTAGTTGCATGGTAGACAGTAAATGGCGTTTTAGGGAAGAGGGATACCCACCCATCTACCTTAATTATCTAGTCATTTGTTATTAAATATTAAAATGAGCAAAAAAATTCTTTGATTTTTATGCCGTCTTGCTACGACTATTAAACGGAATATTTTTTTCTTGAAGGTTAGAATTAAAGATGTATTTGCACACAGCTTTCAAATTGTTTTTTTAATGAGTCATGTGAAGATGCGGTACAAATAACTTGAAGAAGAATCAAAGCAACAACAACGATGGCGAATCCAGGGGGGGCTATCGGATGCAGCCCCCCTAGAGATAAACCAAAATTCTTAATTTTATTTACAATCACTACAACTATTTGTTCTTAATTTTCATTTTAAAAAATAAAAGATTGCGACAACATTGCTTTCTGGCTTGACAGGTTCGAAACTTTTCGTACTTTTCTAGTCATTCCACTTGTACTTGTAGCGTTGACGCGGTCGAAAATATTTTTTGGCTAGTTAATTCACCATATTTTTTATTAAATTATCGAAAGTATTCTAGTGTTCTTTATGATTCTTATTGTCAGGTGAGGAAAGTCTGTAAAGTTAAAGTGTTTTGGTTTACATAAGCCATGAGGTTTGACATTCGTCACTACGATACAAAATTTTTATGACCTAAGCCCACCACCCCCACCTCAGACCCGAATCCTGGATTCGCCACTGACAATAATAAAGGTTTCCCTAAAGATAAGATTCCCTGTTTAATTCAGATCATGAGTAATGGGTCATTTGTTTTTAACTAACCGAAAAATAGGATTTAAATTAGCATTGTTTCTTCACAATCTGGAATAATAAAGCGAATAATTCTTTAGTTACTTTTAATTTAGGGGAGAGTTGATGAGTTTAAAAAGTCGCCTAGATTGTATCGATATCATAACTTTAATTCTATTAAATATCTGGGCCATAAAATAGGCAAAATATGTTGTGACGATGCAAATGTGGTGTATGAAATCATTTTTAAGAGAAAGCGCAACGTGGTTACAGTTAGAGTTCAAGTGTGTATCAATTAATTATTTTAACGAAAGACAAATATCCCTTACGCTGTTTTAAAGTAAGTACCAAAATATGTTATCTCCTCAGAGAGGAAATCTGTTTGGCTACAAGTTATTATAATAAATTCATTAAAATAGAATTACTATACTAATTTTAATGAAGATAATATTAGGGAGAAATGTTTCTTTTTTATTTATTTAAAAGTTGCTTAAATTGGACCACAAAGTGTTGCCAAAATTGGACTGTTTAAATCGATGGGGATACTATCTTGAATTACAAGAATAGCTCAGAGAGCGATTATAATCTTTAGTAGACCTATAAATTAGAATTGGAACAAAACCAGAGCAAAACCATCGGGAGTGGTCTCCCCTTTCTCGTATACTTCTAACACATGTAGAGAAAAAAAATAAGCTAAAAGGCAAGAAAACGAACAAGAACCCCTAACGCAGTGGAAAAAAATAAGCGAAACGTCGTACCACGATTTCTGAAGGTCGTCCAACGCGGAAGTGGAATTAGAAGCCAGCGTGATTATCAATAGGGCTGAGTGTAAGATAAAGGAAACGAAATTTGCAATTTGAACGCCTTCTTTTTACCGACTGACACAAAAATTGGACACAAATCTACAATTAAGGTAAGAAGGCCACATACTAAATTTCATTTATCTAAGTAATTACCTTAAAGAGTTATTGTGTTCACAAGTTTGCGATTATACAGGTCGACAGACAATCAACTGTCTGACGGGTTTGGCCCAAATTTTAATGATAAAACTGTGTACCAAACTTTATCCATCTAGCTACTCAAGTTTTGGAGTTATAGTGTTCACATGATCGTGGACAGACAGACTTCCCTTAGGTGTCCACATGGATGTGGACAGACAGACAGACATACTTCCCTTAGACGGACTGTATCCAAAATTTTATAGAAACCTACAAATTATGTGTAAAGATCACATACCAAATTTCATCGTCGTAGCTCTAATAGTTTTCGAGTTATCGTGTTCACAGACAGACATAATTCCAAAATTGTGTTTTTCGAACTCAGGGAGGTCTAAAACACGGAGATCCGTCAAAATCTCGAGTTCGAATTTTTTTTCTCTTTGTATAGTTCGTATACGAGAAAGTAAAAATGATAAAAGGTCATTAAAGATTTCAAATGTTGCTTCAAGAAGAAGAAACACTAAGATTACGTAGTTTTGTATCATATGTAGGAAACAAAGGAAGCGGAAAAACTGATACAGTGCATAAAATGTCATATTTGGGTTCATACAATTTGTACTAGTGTGAATTTGAGAATCAAAAAATATTTTGGTGTTAATCATACTTAAAGAAACTAATGGTTCAATTTGAGAAACCAAATGTACCGATGGCACAATTTTTTTATTTCTATATTTTTGCTACTTTAAAGTGTATTTCATAAAAAAATTAATTACATTGTTTTGAAGGTATATAAACTACAAACAAATTCTAATTCTTGTTTTTTTATTAAAATTACTATCCGCCTACGGCGACCAGCTGGGTCGCCAATCTTGTATTAATAGTAATAAGGCAATTAAGGGTGGCATTTTCAACATTTCAATTTTTGTAAGCTCAAAGCAATAATTGCAATAAGGACAAAGAAATGAGTTTAAAAACACAAACAGTGAACAGGATAATTAGTATAACTGAATTTTAATTCTTTATACACAAAACGAAAATGTACAGAATGTTTTTGCATATAATGAATTTTGAGTTAATCCCTTATATTTAAGGGTTAAAAAATGATAAGGAAAAATATTATTTAAAAAATGGAAAAGATAATAAGTAATGAAAAATTTGAAGTACAATAATTAAATTTCCGAGATAAAAATAATTTACATACTAAAACTAATTAAAACTCAAAAGAACTAAATAAAGTTTTTTCTGTAAAAAAAAACAGAATTTGCTACATTTTATGAAACGTAAACTAAACTCATGATAACCATTTAAATCTAGTCAATAAAAACAACCATTTATAAATAAATAATGAATGAATTGAAATGCATGAAAAAATTTTTGAATAATTATTCTGTGCATAACAAGACAACAAACACACACTAAGAAATTGAATATCTATAAACTATAAAAACACAAATTGTCAAATAATAGCTATTAATAGCAAATGATAAAAAAATTAACTAAAACACACGTACATTTGGATAATAGTTAATAAAAACCAAGTTTACCATTCTAAAGCTATCTTAGGCTTAATTAATCGCCGTTAATAACATTGTGGAGAAAAAATTTGTAAAGTTTGAAAAACATTTAGATGAGGAGAGAATTTTAACTCAAAAGAAATGTTTAAAAATTACTGAGAAAATAGTATAAAATAAAATAAGCAAAAGTTAAATGAAAGTATTGGAAGAATTCAAATCTAATGTTTCCTTTTAGGAATGTAAAAAAGAGGGGGGAAAGATGACATATTTGTTAACACTGACGAAAGCAAAATTCTAAATGGTGAGAGAAAGATTTTTAACCGCCTGCGCTATTGAGTCCATGTGGGGGAACGTTTGAAACAGTTGTCATGGAGTATGGGCAAAAAAAAATTGGGGGCGGGACAAAGAATGCTGTTAAAAATGTGGAACGCTTCACCATTTTCAGTGTCATCTTTGCAAAGGGGCCATGCTAATCTTCTTTGTATCGTTCCAATTTTAGTATATGTATAGCCGAAGCGATTACATCAATAATAATTTTGTTTCGACGATACACGCAACCATTACGGCTACTACGCCCCGCCTCCCCTACGAAAATTTCTGTTCTCGCAACCAGCGACCTTAAAATTCCGATGACTTTAAAAATTTATAAAAAATATATAAAATATTTTTTTTACAATAATAAAACTGGTATCATTGGAAAGATAATTTTTTGCTCTTTAAAATGACATGAAAAGTTTCCTTGTCAATCAATTCATTCAGAAGTTATTGGCAAAAAACGACGACATTTGATTTAATTTTTCAGTAATTTAAATTTGAATTAAAATTTTTTAAAAACGGTTCTGAGGTGCACATCGTCAGCATCCAACGTATATCTGTGGCAAATTTGGTAGTTCTATGTTCTACGGTCCGTTCTGTACACCGCCAACAGACACACAGACAGACATTCATCTTTATTAGTATTAGAGATATTTCTCTATCATTGTTCTTTTAAAAAATATCCAGGTGGTCCATATTCGTTTACCTTCCCCTGCAATATCTCGTTCATATTGTTTGACGGCATAATAGTTTATCTATATAAATAAAACTAATCATAAATAGTTTGTATTCTATAGAAAAATCCTAACTACTCAATAGATTTTTTTTCAAACTTGACTCACAAATACTGTGTAGCATTGGGAAGATTTTTGAGAGGCTTCTGAACGACTCAAATAATGATGATCAAAAACTTTTCCAAATACTAAAACAGTGCTTGTTAAAGTATGCATCGTATCTCGACTTCCTCACAGCAGCACTGCGTGATATTAGACAAGGTGGTATGTATATTATTGGACTCATTTCAAAAATTAATAAAAAAAACTAATAATGTTACAACTGCGTTTTTTCTTTTAAATGAGAGCGCAAATAAAAAAGTTTCTTTCGAATAGGTGGCGTACCATTACGGTATTCTAAATTTGCTATAGCAGGAGATTTCCATGCGCAATGGCTACAGATCAGCAGAAGCCGATGCGCGTTTTCTGCTTTCCTTTTTTAGTTTGTCTTGAATATCTTGAAACCTACTCAGTTTTCGATTTACACTTGATTTAACAGATTCAAGAGCATAAAATTCCCTACAAATA
Organism: Araneus ventricosus; assembly: GCA_013235015.1. NCBI lineage: Eukaryota > Metazoa > Arthropoda > Arachnida > Araneae > Araneidae > Araneus > Araneus ventricosus. Next base: position 153,881 of record BGPR01002101.1, read on the forward strand.
AATGCTTTTATTTTTCTTCTAGCTTTAATAATTTCACCGATGATGGTTCTCAAAAGTGGGAGATATACAATAATTTACGACCACCAAGATCGTTGTAACGGCCCGTTACCTAGCTGGGAAAAAACTTTTTAAGATGCTCTTTTATTTATAAAAAAACCCGTAGATGTAACATTAATAGTTTGTTATTAATTTTTAAAATGGGTTCAATAATTTATCACCACCCTGTATAATTTTAGTGATTTTATTTGAATTTTTAATTCAATTTCATAGGTCACGACAATTCTGCAGAACGCTGATCACAGCTTATCACCTAAATTGAGAAATATACTTCCAGAACGCTAATATGAATAATTTTGAATGGATTCGAGATCCATCCATACAACTGCTCCTTCTGCAGTTATCGCTGCAGAAGGTGATGATCCGATTGAGTTGTCTTGCGATAATTCATTAAAATAAAATTTAGGAGATTAGAATTGACCGAATTTTGATTGTCAGTGAAAGATGAACATCCACTTCTAAGCTTTAAATCCCAGAGACTTTTAATCCCATTTACTACTTGTTATTTGAACGAAACCGGGATTTTGGCAGTTACTCTCATAAAGGGTAGCCGAATCCTGTTTAATTCCGCTATTTGAGAAAATGTGTAGAGATCAACAAGCTCATCCAACACACTGATTATTATATCCATTTAAATGTGTTCAATAAATTTTTATACAGTCGACGCTCGTTATAACGACCACACTTTATAAAGACCTTTCCATTATAACGACCAGTGATAAAATCCCCAACTGTGTTTCCCTATGCACAATGTTATTTTGCTTCCGGTATAACGACCGTCCAGTGTCGTCTAATCCCAATACAACGTCCGAATTCAGGGGACACTCTTCCCGGTATTTTTCCAAAAGGAACATGTTTCTAAACGTAAATGACCTTGATTATTGTATTGCCAAGCTTCGTAGATGTAGAGTCTTCTGTGTTACAATTCAACTTTGACAGGGGAGGAGGGGAAATTACCACTCACCATAGCGCGGAAATTAGAATAGCCTAGAATAAAAAATGTTTCAAGAGCTATTGAGACTTTAAATGTTTTTTGAAAGGCAAGAAAATACAGAACATTGTTTATCATCTTTAACTGAAATGGAAAATTATGTTTTGTAAAAATACATATACAGAAAAGACAAGCAACCATTTCTGATTTTTTTCTTTAGAAAATAAATGTTTTGTAAGTATATAACACCCTTTATTTTCTACTTTAAAATCTGTTTTAGAAATTTATTTTTAATTGATAAAATTTTTATTTTTAATACCAATGATAAAAAAATAATTTGAGTATTTAGTTGGAATCTCTTTAAAAATCGCTTATTTTTACGGAACTGCTGAGCGTACATGTGTACATTTTATAATTATATCCACTATAGCGACCACTCGTTATAAAGCCCTTTTGCTGTGGGACGTAGAGGGTCGTTGTAACGTTCGTCGACTGTATATGTTATTTATTTATTTTTACCGAAGCTAAACAAAAACTATTGACTATTTTACAAAAAGTACTTGATGGAGTTTTACGTACGGTGCCTTGAAAAAAATATGGATTTGAGAATATGGATAATGAGAATCGAAAGAGCTTGGGAACATGTACAATAAAATAAATTCACGAATTTTTTTGCAGTTTTCTCTTGAAGTGGAATTGTTAAATAATGTCTGCATTGTTTCTTGGTCATTTTGTTATTTTAGATGGTCCTTTTTGATATTTGTGGAAACAGTGACATTAGATATTGTTGAAAAGTTCTATCCCTCTCTCTACTACTAATAAAGGAGAATGTGCGTGTGTTGGCGCTCTAGAGGACCTAGAGATACGAAACTGCTCACAAACATACCTTGGAGGGTGGGAATGTGGACCTCGGAGCCATTTTTTTTATTTTAATTAGAATTTCAATTAATTAAAAATTATATTAAATTTTGGTACTTTTCTTTAATAACTTCCGAAAATATTACAGCACAAAAATCATTTTTACGCCAACTGAAAGTACAAAAAATTACTTTTTCAATTATATCAATTAAATTAAAATACAACTTTTTCTTTGATTTTAATAAATTTTTGAAAATATTTTTAGGCATAATTTACAATACTTTTCATTGTTAAAATAAATATTTATTAGCGTGTTCCGCTTCCATTGTTGAAATCAAAGGTAATACCCTAATGGATTTTCTTTACTTTTTTTATTTCATCAGTTTTTCTGTGAAATCTGCAAGCAGAGTCCCCTAAGATAGTAAATATATTAGGAAATAGATCCAGTAACTACTTTGTTAAGGGAACCATGAATATCAACTTACGCGTTAAGGATTTAATTGAAATTATATTCCCAGCGAACAAGCTAGTCGACGAAGGTGACTAGTAAATTAAATAAATTTAATGGTAATCAATTTGGAATTGTTCAAGTCGCGTCTTTACTATTTCTGTATTTTAAGTGTGAATCGTACTGTGCAACAATTGCGCAATTTTTCCGTCGTTATCCTTTACAAATCTGAAATTAACAGAATTTAAATTTCTTCATGGTTCATTTCTTTTTAATTTCCTTAATCTTAAAATAAGGAACTATGTCTGTTTTTATGTATTAACTAGCTGATTCCAGCGACTTCGTCCCCATAGTAATACACTATTCGTACCTTATTGCTCTGGATAAAAATACTTTTTCCCGTCTAATAGTTTTAATGTAAAAATTATTTCTTCTACATAAAATATATAATTAACTATAATCTGCAAGGGATTTATAATCCATTAATCACGACAATTCATACATCCTTAATTATAGATTTAGTTAACTTAGCAGATTAAAATAGAATATCCAACTTTATTGTACGAGCTAAGAGGATTTTGAGAACTAGAATTTGCAAAATAAATAAATAAACTGAAATTGTTCCAGTTAATTAATATGCAGACATAAATTAAATGCAAAAGAATTAGAAAGTACTCTTAAAAAGAACAGAGAGAAGAATGATGAAATTCGTTCATTTAAGAACATTAAAATTATTGTTAGAAATTGTGTTTGAAAGCATTTCCAAAAATCAATAAAAATTAAACAGAGTGTCACATGGAAATGAAATTTGCATCATTGAAAAGCTAATGTTTTGAACTTCAAGAAGATATTAAAATGGATTTTGTACAACAATATGCTCCGAAGTTATTGCGGAAAAACCTTAAAATTTAAAGTAATTTTGAATGAACTAAAGCTCTAATTAAAATTTCGAAAAATCCTTTCTTAGTGAGCACCTACTACTCAAGAAGCAACTACCTGCCAAATTTCAAGTTTCTAGTCCAGTGGTTTGGGATATTCGGTAATGTGTCAGTGAGTGACTTTCTCTTATATATAGAAGGTTCCCACTTATATCCGTTACACCCCCTTTAACTTCTAAACGGTGACAGCTTAGGCCATAAAGTTGGTGTCTAGGTATAGTAAAAAGGCTATGCGCTACACGATGAGACAACTTACAACGCCATCTATCGGCAAATTTTAGAATTAGCGAACCTATCTCGTAAACGGTGAAAGATACGAGAAAAACGTCAATTAGAAAATTGTAAAGGACTCTCGATTTAGTACGAAAAGCCTTGATTGTTAGATTTAAATTAAAAGATTTAGTACCCTGCGCACATTAATACTCAAAACATAATGCAAGAACAAATATTTGTTTCGTCACGATTTCGAAAATTGTCATGTCATAAAGAGTGGAAGAAAGAAACTGAGACACGTCCCTGTCTTCTGGATCATTTATTTATATTGCTCAAAATGTTCTCCGTTAGCCACTAAACACATTTGCACTCTGGACTGGATCTCTCGCTTCGCTCGCTTTTCACGACGCCACAGTGTTGAAAATCACAATCAAACAAATGTTCATTTTTTACATTCTGTTTTGAGTATTAATGTGGGCAAGGTATCTTTTCGTACTAAATCGAGAGTGCTCTACAACTTTCTAATTGACTTTTTCCTCGTATCCTTCACCGTTTACGAGACAGGACCGCTAATTCTAAAATTTGCCGATAGATGGCGTTGTAAGTTAACTCATCGAGTAGCGCATAGCCTTTTTACTATACCTAGACACCAACTTTATGGCCTAAGCTGTCACCGTTTAGAAGTTAAGTGGGAACCCTGTATATATATTGAAACGAATTGTAACTGAAATCATATTTTTAAATAGCTATTAACAATCAAATTATCTTTATTACAGGGGGAAAATGTACAGATTACGGATCAGATCATTGCAGATTACAGATCACAAAATATTCGTTTTTAATAAAAGTTTGAAAGTGAAAAGATGAAAAAAAAATGTCTAACATTAGCTGAAGTGCGCGCTATTTTAACAGAATCAAAAGCCTTTTTCATTCGACAAATATGAACATCTCAAGCGATCGTTAAACTGCTCAAGATGACATGACTTTGTGATTTGTCAAAGTCTCAACCATTCGTTTGTTCTTTTACGAAATAAATATTTCATTCGACACCAAAGAAGTTTTAAACTAATCTGGATTGTCGATTCGGCTATTAATCAAACAGTTTTTCCGAAGTAACACGCATCATTTAATTTTCTGGTTGCTATTTATTTGCTTGCTTTAAATTGTCTTCATAAAAGTAATTCTGTCAACTGATTATCATCAGAAGTGTGATCTTTTTTTAGGTTCTTTGGATTCAAGCACTGTTGTAAATGATAGTTCCAGTGCCTTTCATTTCTTTACTTATTTATTGCGCTCTGGTGCAATAATTTTGAATAGTAGTTTCGTCGGCAAAAAGCAGTTACGAATTAATATTTCTTTTCTTAATAATTGATTTTGAAATCATTACAGCTTTTAAATTCTAGTAATTGGATGTATTTTTAAATTTATTCAATATTATGAATTTATTTTATTGGATATTATTTTTCTTTGAATGCTTTCTCGTTCTAAAACATATATTAAAAAAACAATTTCTTTTTCCCCAGAAAACTGAAAATTTGTACCTTAAAATGTTATCATTATTTCTTCTGTTGTGTAGTTGATAAAAAGTCTGTAAGACAAAAACATATAATTTTGCTCTTTGTTTAAAGATGGATAAATCCATTAAATCAGAATGCTTAAAATGCAAACGTAAGTTCCAAATCAAAAGAAAAATAATCTGGAAGAAAACAGAAACTGAATCTTCTCAATTTATACATGATCAGACAGGTTCAAGGTCCTTTCAGCCAAATAGGCGGTTCTTTTCTCTTCAGGAGGCTGAAGTTGACAGCTGCACCCTCACACCCGTTCTAATTCATTTACTTCGCAGTTTGCTTAATGCATGCCATTGTTCCTTAACCGCCTTTTCACTGGCCGCGCGTCTCCAAACTGTGCGTGAATTGAATTCCTAATGGAAGACAAAAGCCCTCCTTTTCAATTGGTTCGAACATTCCAAGTTGTTCCCGTCCCCTTTCTGGTTCGGCAGTTTCCCATTCTTCCCTTTTCCAAGCTCTAAAATAGTTTTAGTTACAGCCGAGAACTAGTTAAAAGAATCTCCCCAGCGTGTAAAAGGCCTGAAATATTAAAAGGGATTCTCAGGTCTTTCTTGAAAGTATGTTGTTTAGAGTCCGAAGATTGTTCACATTTATTTCGAGAAATACACGTTTAAAAACAGTTCCAAGCAACAAATGTGGATGGTGTTGGAGTGTAATTTATTTCGTAATTTAGAGCCATTTATTTTTAGATAGTTTGGCGAACGTCTGCGCAATATCGATTTATAAATTAAAGCGCTTATTTTATGTTGAAATTTCTGTTGAACAGACAGTACGTAATAGTCTCAAGTTGTATAAACGTAGGAAAATCTATCCATTATATATATATTAAAATTAGTTGAGACATTTCATGTTGTAACCCTTGATATCTCGAATTAATTTACTATCAATTTTTTAATTTAATTTTTGTGTCAATTAATGAGTTTTGCTGCAGAATAACCCCAGAAAAGAAGGAAACAACTTTTAAATTTTAGTTAATTTAATTACTTTTTAATACTTAGTTAATTAATCAATAATTAAATATTTTACTTTCTGTTCTCAGCTGCCATCTACTGCCTGCTATTGGAACTTTATTCTTCTTGTGAATAATATCAAGAAAAGCGGTCGTAATACGAAGATACAAACGTGACTAAAGCCACTTGACAATTTCTTTTATTTTTACTTTCCCGTATCTGAAGTAGAAGAAAAAGTATCGCAAGCGCCTAAAAATTCGACCTCGAGATTTTAATGAATCCCTTTCAGACGTACTTTTTTTGCAGACAGACTTTGAAAGCAGGTTTTCAAAGTCTGTCTGTCCGTGCTTACCTCATAGTAAATATGTCACCATCGTTTTTTAAATTGTAAATTTGTGTATTATTGTTTGGTTTCACCAAGGCATCGAAAGCTCTTGCATCACCTAATTATATATATATATATATATATGTCTAGTAACCGTAAGCATCAGTATTTTATGTCTTATTTTCAACTAACGTCTAACCATTGAACTACTGAATCAGAATTGTATTAGTATTAGTAACTGTAATTCATTCTATGCCACCATTTGTATTATGTTTCTAAAATAACATGCGTCAATTTCTAGTTCGCATTATAACTCCAAGTACTTAGAAATAATAGATCAGTATACGTCTTAAACGGTACTGCACTCATTGCACAAAATATTCTAATTATGCAAGAACTGTAGGTCTCATTATCAATTAATGTTACAAGGCATATAGTTTTGTACAAATCTTCTGTAAATAATCCAGTCCGTAAATCAACAACAATGTACTAATCAATAACTAAATGTACTATATATCAAGTTCAATAATTTTCTTTTTTGTAATAGCTTACCTATTTTCTTTTCACTTATAATATCATGTAACAATTATCAACACTAGAATGGGCCTCAATTTGTGCGAGGCCCACAACTATTCTCGGCCATGTACGTAGTCTGTATATCTTAAACTGTATTTATTTCTCTTTCAACTATATTGTACCTTCTTAACCCCTCCAGACCTGGTGTCCGGTCTACCGGACATCAACTTTGAACAGCTCCTATTAATTCAATAATTGACGAAACTACATGCTGTTTTTTTTTTTTAATTTGATTCTCGATTTTCTTAGAAATATAATACTTGCAAGAATTTTTCGTTTCGGGCATGGAATCATTTTACTTTTTTAGTTTTTCCAAAAAAATCGAGAAAATAATTGTCCTTCCCAAAATGGAATTCTGTGGTGAATTTTGTTTTTCAAGTAATTTCTTGTTTTTAATCCTTTTTTTACCATTTTAAAGGCTTCTACAATATTTTATTACCCTTTGACAACCATTTTAAAGTGAAATTTGTGCAATTTTTTGTCTTTTTTATAGTTGAAATATCCGGTATTGTCCGGATGCCGGACATGGGATAACTTTTTTAATTTTTCATCTACAGGCTTGAAATTTCATTTATGCTTTAACTTTTGCAGTAGTACACAGTACGCCAAAGGAAAAAATTCTAACTCCATTATTTCTTAATTCCGACTGAAGGGATTAAATTGTTTTCTAAATAAAGTTGCTCGGGGGCGGTCATCTCGCGCGCGGCCCCCTTCGCCCCCCCGGGGGGGGGATCTCTTTTTCTACGGGCAGCCATCCAAACTGCGAAAAGAGACCGCAAGGTCTCAAAAGCGGGGCTGCCCTGTAGCTTCAATGTCTGCAAGCACGATAACTCAAAAAAGAAGCAAGCTATAACAGGGCCGGCTATTCGACAGGGAAATGCAATCCTAACGAGGTGGGGGGGTACCTGCGACAGCCACCCGCAGAGGTGTTAGGATGGAAAATAGGAATTCGTCGTGATCGCAAAGTGACATCTAAAGACCATAAACATAAAATAAGTCATGACTTTCCTGATTTTGAAGTTGCCCTAAGTTTCGTAACGTGGGCACATGGAATCTCGAACGTTCTGAAATATGCCTGGCATCCGTCGGACGTTCGCGGTAGCCGAATATGCGCCATTTGAAAACGCCCCTACCACCTCTGATAAGCTGGAGGATAAACAAAGATGCAGGAATGACAAGGCAATAATGACAAGCCCTCAAACGTGAAAAACTGTAGATTGTAAGAACCTGGCACGTAGCCAGAAAACTTCTTGAAACTTCATTATCAGGAAAGTCATGACTTATTTTACGTTTATGGTCTTTAAATGTCACTTTGCGATCACGATGAATTCCTATTTTCCATGCTAACACCTCTGCGGGTGGTTCTCGAAGGTTTTCCTGCGTCAGCCCCTAACGACCCCCCCCATCTCGTTAGTATTGCATTTCCTACCCTGCATTGCTATGTGATTCCGAGACGTCTAGGTGTACCCCACCCATCCTGGAAGTTTGTTCATACAGTTTTGAATCAACCTGTATATCGTATATTGGTACATATTCTAAAATATTTAACTATAATTGTTAACAATACTTATTGACTATATTTATTAATCATGCTTAATAACTATACTTATTATCTATAATTATTAACCACTAGAAAATCGCCCGTTATGGTATGACAAGTGTAAATTGCCTCTTCATTCAAGAGATTTCCCGTCAAATTTGACATGCATAAATAGATATGTATGCGAGAGAAATGTTTAACATTGATTGAAAACAAATGAAATAAACATACGTTTTGTGATAGGAAATATTTTTTATTTACATATTATTTACATCTTTCTTTATTCAAAAAACCTCTTGGTAAACAACATTGCGCGTGAAGTATTTTTTGTTGTTTAACAATTTTATTATAATTCAATAATCACACAATTCTCTGCTTGTCAAACGTTGCTAAAAATATTATCAAATTATATAATCAGAACAAAAGTTTATAACTGACTTTTGTAAACCTTGAGTAACAAGTAAATAAATTTATCATTTGATATATTACATATCATTTGATTAATATGGTTATTTCTTCTCTAAACTTACTAAACTTTTATTTTCAGATTTTTAAAAACTGTAATATTAATTCTTTTATTTAATAGCTTGGTAATTGCAGTCTAGATGACTCCGCCATTTTAACGGTTAACACGAAAAATTTTGGTGGTCCCGCCGATTTCATGTTAACGGGGTTTGACTGTATCATAAAAGAGAGAACAGACAATTGAAAAAATTTAAAAAATTAACTACAAGTATATGATGTCGAATTTATAAAATAATATTTCCAAGTGGACGTTGGCTTACTGATTTTCTCTTGTATCACCGCACCATGACAGTTGGCCATAAACTTGGCAGGCATATTAGTTGCACTGTAGAGCATGGATGTACCAGCTAGCAGAGTTGAACTAATTGACAACTGTCGAGATATTCTGTTACAAAAATTTCGTTGTATCCAAATTGTTGCTATCCTTATCCTTTTTACCACATCCCTCTCCCTTTTTAAAGTGACGCCACTGATTTACTGATCCACGGGTTAGTATTAAAAAAGTAATGAACAAAATTTGACCCACTTCTCCAAAAGGTTCGCCATCACTTCTAAAGTCTGGTTATAGACAAATGTTCTATACTTGAAATTTTTAAACAGAGGCACTTACTCTGATGTTTCATTTATGATCCAACTCTTCATATAAGTTTTAACCCATTTTCTTCGAATAATTTTTGTTGAATGTCCCCTCCCTTAGAATGAATTTTGAAATTTTGAATATCTTGATCCCTTCCCTTTTTTAAGTGACGCCACTGACTTGGTGGCCCACTGGCTAGTATTAAAAAATAATGAACAACATTTGACCCACTTCTCAAAAAAGTTCGCCGTCACTGATCTAAAGTCTGGTTATAGACAAATGTTCTTTACTTGATATTTTTAAACAGAGGCACTTACTCTGTTGGTTCATTTATGACCTAAAGCATCATATCGGTTTTCAACCCATTTCCTTCAAATAATTTTTGTTGAATCTCCCCTCCCTTACAATGAATTTTGAAGTTTTAAACATCTTGATATTATCAGCACCAAACATCTAAACATTTTTTAGATTCCTTATAGGAATTTATCTAAGAGTGATATTGTTTTACTACTAACACAACTTATGTTTACCTCTTTTAGTTCCAATAACTCATTTTTCAATTTTTTTTACCTTTCTTCATATCTTCGTCGCTCCATTTTGTTATTTCGCTCTCCACAGGATTCCCTGCTTTAATCAGTTCTCCTTGACTTGATATTCGTGTTTCTGAAGTAAACATTTTATTACAAGATGCGTATCAAAATCCTTTTAAGGTATTTTTGAGTATTTATAAATAATATTGGAACTTTTTGAAATAACTGAAACAGGGGAACACTCATCCCGTTCTTTGTCGACAAACTAGTTTGATCTTCTCTTCAATAAATATGCTCTTCAAAACGTAAGCTTTTTATAAACTTTTATTTAATTTAATTTGTTTCTTGTTCGTAAAGATGGAATTTTGTAATCGATTTTTCCCTCACTTCTTCATGTGTTAGAGTTTTGAAATTTAGTACATTTGTGCATTCTTTATGACAATACAATTATTTTAATCTTTTCAAAACTTGATTGGCCAGTTAAGAGATTAATTTAATTAAATTTTGAATCTATACCAATGGCGCCATCTAGTAATGAATTTCAGAAAAATTGATTTCAAGATTCCATAATATTTATAACAATTAATTGTGAGTTAAAAACTAAAAACGGAAAACAATTAAAATGGAGGAATTCTACATTTTATTCTAATAAAAGTGTGTTTTTAAAGAAGAATTTGATGTGTGTAGAAAAATGGGATTTGTTGCCACAAGTTATGATCAACAGTCTTAACTTTAGTATAGGAACCTGCTGTAGGACTTGTAAAGTTGTGCAGTTTCCATATTCTTTAACAGCCGAAGGATTCTGGAAATATTTGGTGACAACTAATCTATACTTATAAAAGGCAATGTTTGTGTGTGTGTTTGTCTGCGATGTTTGTGCGAATCTATCGCACTTACAGCCATGAAATTTGGCACACAGGTAGTCGTAATGGTGACTGAATACACCTTGAAGCTGAAATTTTAAAATTTAATCTAGAAATTTTTTTATTTAATGTTTTGTGTTGTTTTGGTTGATTTTTCGCACTAATTTCTCAATAGAATGGTTTGGAATAAATGTACGACAAAAATAGATACACCATCGGAAAGAGCACGCGATGTCCGTTCTAATGAAGTTAGTTTTGAATTTCTAACGTAATTTACTGAATTTTGAGAATTTTTAAAAAAATACCCAGTTTTGCAATCGAGATGTTAGTTTTGTTTTTAAATTTGTTCCATCCGACTTTCTAATAACACTATTATTTTCAGTTTTTTTCAGCCTATAACCAAAACGGTTCTTTCGGATTTAAAATAAGAACGGTTAAAATATCTTTTCCCGTTTTTCTTAATTATTTTTTTTCTGGGCGGTTGAGAGTTATTTTTCTCGATCGAGTTCCTCGCAGGGCACTTCTTCGGCACGTTGCTGCCAATTTTGATTGGCGGACGCGCAGGATACGTCATGATCTTCACCTGAATGAATTACTTCGATTATTATTATCGGATTCGATTGCATATTTTGCTTGCTGTATAATAATCATTTTTACTTTCCAATTTTGTAATATTGTTTTGGAATAACGTACTCTGTACTGTAGCGCGAAAAAAAATAAGCTGGAAAATCAAATAATGTGTATCTTTTGTTTTGATTTTGTTTTCATAACTTTTTCATGTCATTGTGGGCGTGTTTTTTTTTTTTTCATTTTGTTAAAGTCCTGATTCCACGGGCAACGCCGTGCGCGTACTGCTAGTATTGCATAAAATAAGTTAATGCATTAGTATTTAACTTAGGAGTAACTGAATCTTGTAGTGGCAACTCTTTTTTCCTCTTGGTTGTGATGTATGCCTTCAGGAAACAATAAAATGATGATAGCTGTAGAAGTACTTAGACTGCAGCGATAATAAATCGAAATTAATAAATAAGCAATGAAAATTTTAAAACAAGGACTCCGAATCAATATAGATATATAGGGTTTTTTTTATTATTATTATAAACATTCAATAATGCTTAGAACGTTTGCTTATTGACAAAAACTAAATCCACCAAAAACAATCTTCGAAATTTCTGAAAAGTTTATAATTTCCTAAATTCATTGTATCAAGTAAGAACATTTGAGGAGATAAATTTTATTCTTCTTTTGCAAGGAAAGAAATTTAAAAAGGCAACAAGGAGTGAATATTAAAATTTATCAAAAATTTCATTTCTAAATAAAAAGAATAAAAAAAAATTGTAAAGTTTATTTAATTTCTCAATATTATTCTTACCTCTGAAAAAAAGTCTTTCTTAAATTTCGAATATATCTGTAAGCAACATTATATTTTGTCATCTCTCTCCATATTATGTATGTATTCTCATTATCCATAAATCATTTATTTTTGTAATTCTTATTTAGTTTGGTTTACAGTAACCTTTTTGCTTTAATTCTTTCGTATAAAACCAATATGGAAATTCATGAAAGCTAAAATTCTGATAAAGAACAATTTCTTGGCACGTTTTATTTTTCTCCCTAATTACGTAAATCTTGAAGAATAAAAAAATGTTTATTCAAAATAATTACTTTTATGATAGGCGCAAAGAGACATCAGGTGTGTGTGTGTGTGTGTGTGCCTTAGACTTCTAATAATTAACCTTTATCAGAAACAAAATATATGTATATTTTTCCTCGTTACATCTTCACTGTTTGCCAGTAAGCTGACAAGCTGCACACTTAAAGCTATTATTTCACAAACAACAAGAAAACTAATTGGTAGCAAAAAAATGCTGGTGTTTATTGAAAAATATAGCTTAAAATCTAACGCTCCTTCTTATTACAAAAATAAACGACTTTTTAAAAACTCATTTCATTATTATAGTGCCTTTAGAAAGGAAATACCTATTTCGCGTAATATTAAATTAATTGTGACCTTTTGGATTATATACTAATTTATATGCATATCAAAATTTATATGGACGGGTTTTCTGTTTTGTTTATTTGGGATAATCTAAAACTTTCATTCCCAGGACCGATTTCTGGTGTAATGCTTCATCAAAGCGAAACCGGAAGTGGATATTCAGCGTGGAAGTTCTATTCACCCAAAATAAACAAAACAGAAAACTCGTTCATACTAAAAAAAAGTGAACTTTTCGAAAATTTTGAAAAAAATTGTACTTTTTAAAAATTTTACTCAAGAAAAATTCAATGTCTCAAGAAATTATCAAAATTAAACTTTTTCTACTGTCGAATATATTAAAGAAGAGAATCTTGTAAAGGTAACTCTGAGAGGAATATTTTTGCTACCAGAATGTAATAATAATAAAATTTAATTTTTATAAAGTAACTCCACTATTTTGCAAGTATAATATATAACGACGTCAAAATAAGAATATTCTTATTTGAATTATGGACGAGTTTTTTGTTTGTTTATCTGGGGTAATGCAAAACTTCCGTGCCTACGACCGATTTCTAGTGTAATGCTTCGTCATGGGGAATCTGGAAATAGTATATACTCAGCGAGGAAGTTCTGTGTACCCAAATAAACAAAACAAAAAACTCGTCCATTCTTATTTATTCCAAAACTTCATCTGTTCCCGATTAATGTTAATTATTCTTATGTCAGAATATAAAGTTTGGAAGAAATAATTTAAACGGCTTTATGAAATTTTCCAAAATATTTCTTTCAGATTTTGCTTCAATGTCACATTTGTTTTAAAATATGTATCTTATTTTTAATGTATTTTATTTTTTATTCCGAGGTAAAATCCCTAGTTAGACTTATCCTGTTCTAATTACATCTTATGAATGATTACTTTCGGAATTTCACGTCAGATTTAGTAACAATATCAAAACTTCGATATTTTAATACCTTTAAATATATAATCATTTTAATTAAGAATTTATTTAGGATAAAAAGTTTTTATAAAATCATAAGTTTCCGCAGAAATTTTTCGACCAATTGAAACTCTGATCCCGATCTTCCTTTGAGATAATAACTGAAAAATAGTCATTTTTTAAAACTTTGTTGTTGTACTTCTCTATCTTCTCTGATTTTTTCATTCATTTTTCGTGTGCTTTTTTTAGTCATTCCTTGTGCTTCGAGTTATAACAGATCTCTGAATTGTAACAGATCTTCGAAGCTGACTAAATTCATTAATTTCTAGCCAACTCTGAGACCATAATCAGGATCTCAAATATTCCGCTAACTTCAATAAATGTGTCATTCCTTTTTCTCGTTATATTCACCTATCTTTGCTCCTGAAGCATGTATTATATGCCTAGAATATTTTCTCTTTTTTGGGAGAAGTTGGTTCTTTTTTTAACCAGCCTCACATCCGGGTACCAAATTCCGCTTTATCCAAGCCTGCAACAGCATTCAGGGATATGGAAGAAAATATATTAACAGTGGGAGGAGTTATATAATAGTTTAAAATTAATCAAACTTAATTAAACAATATGTGCCAGCAAATGTTTGGAGAAGTAAATTGGTTAAATATTCCCCTAGTAAATTATACTGACTTCTAAACATTTTCTGCTATAAAAATTCCATAATGCTTTAAAAAATATGTCCCGATTATAACTCAAATTATATAAATTAGAGAGAAATATTTCTATCTACTTCTCTGCAAGAATTTTTAATAGATATCACATTTAGAACAACTGTTTAGCAGTCAAGTGCAATCAAAATTTCCACTAGTATGAGAAATACTTAAAATTTGATGAAAATTGCATATATTGCATGATTATTTATTGCTATTGTATCCAAAGCTAGCTAATTAATTAATTTTCTAGGCATATTACAAGTAAATAATTTTCCACAGTTTTAAAAATTCTTAGAACATGTCATTTAAGATTTTGTGTGATTTTTCTAACTAGAAATATAGTTTATCGATTAGTAAAACACTTCTTTTAAATTAAAGCAATGACTGGATATACTTTTAAACATTTTATGACACCTATGACAGTTATAAATTGACTACATTTTAAGGAAAATATTTAAAAATTGATTAAATTAATTAATCAAACATTAATAAAAGTCCTTAATCTTGTCTAATTTGGAATCTTTATGGTGAGTGGTCTTCGATAAAGTTCACCATTCGATTCCTCATTCATTTCTTCCTTTTTGAACATTTTTTACTTTCTAAATTAATTTTTATGTGTTTTAAATTTCTGTTGATGTAATCACTTGAGGCTGTTGCGTTTGTACGCTTAAAAATGTATTGCCATCGTTTATGTTTAAATCTGCTGTTTATTATCTATACTTTCTTTTTATTTAATTTTAATTTTTGTTTAGTATATCTATTATTTATGACACCTATGACATATTCTTCTTGAGGTTAAACAAAATTGACTGTCATTTCGATTCAATCAATTTACTATCATCAAACCTCTAAAATTTTTAGCCTTATAATTAATAATTAAAAAAGATTCATGACATAGTTCATGGAAACAGTTTGACAAATGTTTGATAAATATACAAGCATGCAACAGTTTGGTAAATGTGATAAGCAAGTATATTTATGTATTAAAACCACTTTCTTCCAACCAGGAAAACGGTATTTGTTAGTGTGAAATTTCATTGCCAATATAATTAATCAGAATTGCACAGATTGTCCTCTTTTTGGGAGTTCCATTTATTGCATTAGTTTTACCAAGTTTTTATTCGGTTTTCCTTTTCAACTTAGGAAAATACACCTTTAATGCATTTCATCCATTTGTTTCCAATTGCTTGAATAACGATTTTGATTATATCACTCACGAAATTCTTCAGGGGAATTCTAAAAATATTTAGGTAATCGAAACTAGATGAAAGTAACTTGATTAGCGTTGTTTAATACTGAAAAGCTGTTGGAAAGAGATAATTATGCGAGAATTTACTACTCTCAAATGCAAGTTCTGGTTGCATTGTTTCATTCTTGGTAATAGCATAGTCAAGTATCAGATTTTCGATTTGAAATACAGTACGCAGAATAGGGAAAAAAAACCATTTGACCCATTTCAAAGGCGTTTATTCGAACGCATAGTCTATAAAAGACATCCTCTTTATTCCTTATAGGAAAACTATGTTTCACGTTAATTGATTTCGATTCAGATGGATTTATTTCTGATAGCTACATTTCTTGTGGTGCTGGCGAATAATGTTGGTAAGTACTATGTTATATTGGCCTCTGTTAATATAAGGGCAGATAACTGGAAGAATTGATGCATTTTGCCCGAAAATTCTAATAAAATTATATATTTTCATGTATGCTGAGTCTCGCCAATGATTTAACTTGAGGCAGAAAATCTGTTTACCGAAAACAGAAAAATCATATTTTTGATATGATTTTTTACTTTTTCGGAGTTCATTTATAATTTGACTTCGAATCTCGAAAAATGTTATAGAATATAGAAATTCAAGACTAAAAACTATTTCATATCATTTTTCATGCAGTTTTTAATTTTGTTAACGTTTCATGAGCATAAAATCAAACTCAAATGTTCCTTTTTCGAAAAGGTGAAGGAAAGCGTCCAGGTAAGACTTCTTTTTCCACTTTCTATGACTTAACAAAGAAAGACTGTGTTATGTGTTTTTTTTTAATTTTTGTTACTGTTGTTTTCAATTTTTTTTTATTGTTTATTTAAAATCTCAGGCCAACATGATGCTTATTTTCTCATTAGTGTTGCCACATGCGCTTTCATCGATCTATTTCAATGCAATATCTATACTTATAAAAGGCAATGTTTGTGTGTGTGTGCTATTCCAGACGAATCTATCGCACTTAGAGCCATGAAATTTGGCCTACAGGTAGTCTTAATGGTGACTCAATGCAACTCGAAAGCGTAATTTTAAAATTTAGTCTAAAAATGTTTTTATTTAATGTTTTGTGTTGTTTTGAGTAGTTTTTTGCGTTTATTTCTCAATAAAATCGGTTTTGATAATCGCAGGAAGAAAAATAGATACACCATCGGAAAGAACAAGCAATTTTCTTTCTAATGAAGTTAGTTCTGAATTTCTAACTTAATTTACTGAATTTTGAGAAATTTTTGAAAAACAGTCACTTTTATGTTAATTTTTCATTTTGATTTCTTAAAATTCTTGAATCTGACGTTCTAATAACGCTATCAATTTCAATTTTTTCAGCTTAGAACTGGAACATTTCTGTCGAATTTAAAATTAGAACCGTTAAAATACATTTTTCTGCTGTTTTTTCTAATTAATTTTTCCCTGATCAGTTCAAACAGTTTTTTGCCAGCGATCATCTCAGCGAGACATTCACCGGAGCGACATTCTCCGTTCCGAGAATGCATTGTTGCAAATTCATTGGCTGGAGCGAAGAATGCAGGGGACGTCATAACCTTTAACTGAATAACTCAATAATTATTTTCGGCAGTGTCTTAACATGTTTCTTTGTCTCTCATATTTCGCTTGCTGTCTATTAATGATTTTCACGTTGCAATTTTTTAATATTGTTTTGGATTAACGTACTCGGTACTGTTTTCCTAAAAATCAATAATGTGTATCTTTTGTTTTTATTTTGTTTTGCTTTAATAGTATGCTTTGAGTTGATCATTTTGGGGAGAGTTTGTTTGGCCTTGTTCGATTTCATGGCCTTGTCATTCTGAGATTTTAAACATTTGAAATTAAATTTGAGCTATTGGGATTTTTATAATGGTTTTAATAATTCCTTTTGTGTGTAGAGTTTGTGTATGTGTTCGATTTAATTTGTCTGTGTCTGTTTTGAGTGTGGTTTTCGGTTGACTTTTTTTTTCTGTATTTGCGCTGCATCTCACACATTGTATCTTATGGGTGGAATGCCATTGATAATTAAAATTGGAAATGTATTGTTTGTTTCTCCCCGGCCATGGTAAATTTTTATTATTAAATAATTTTCAATCCATATGCTGTTATTTGCATTGTCTCCTTGGCCGGGTGAGCCCTTGAAATGTGAAACTTTTATATATGTTAATATGTATTTAATTTCCACCCATGTTGCGGGGTATAGTATGTATATATGAGGCCCTCAGTTAGTCTCCATCCCACTAACTGGATTAGAGAGGATGTTATCTTCTTCTCTCGACATGGACCTTTTCCTGCCTACCTCTAAAGGTTTCACCTGTCTGACAGCGATTATTGCAGTTGTGGTGAAATTGCCACGGCACTTCACTATGCCACGGAGTGTATTTATACAGTGTCTTGGCATATGAGGAAGCCAGCGCCAAACTTCGAACAAGAATGGCTGAAAAGGGTCGCCAATAACCTCGTTTCCAGGCAGAAAATTCGTGGGATTATCAAATTCATTAGCGAGAACAGAGATCTTTTCTGGCCTCCCTAGCCTTCAACTTCCCAGCGAGCTGAACTAAGTAGCTCAATTACCGGATATTCCCCCTTCAAATAAAAGAAAGGTATTTCAACATCTAATGAAAAGAAGACTACTACGAACTAATAGTGTAAAAGTGAAAATGCTTGTGCTGTACATAGTGTATTTATTTCCTTCTTTTTGGTTATTTTGTTTTTCATTTTCTTAAATAAAATTCCCGTGTCTTGTCCATCAAACCGTTCAGTGACAGGTCTGGTCACGGGTACGGGGGTAAGGGACGGCGTTCTGTTCTGTATATATGAGGAAACCTTTTAATAAATACGAGTGGGGCTGGCGTCCTCCTGCTGCTGATAGTCAGTTCTCTTCCCCTCCGACTCTTTAATGCCTTAAACCCAGTAGGGTAGGCTGGGTCCGGGTGGGTTGTATAGCACCACACCAAAAGTAGGACATTTGGCACTCGATTTAAATTGCATCAATCTCTCAAATAAGGTGGATTTTTAGTGGACTCGGGATTGAAACCTGGAAACCTCCAGTAACGAACCAAGCACCTAACAACCAGCCAACCATGGCCTCCAGAAGGTGAGGCTATATTTCAAGCGTAATAGTTTTCTTATTAATGTTTGTGAATATTTCTAGGAGTTCGAGCGCACCCTGTGAGATGTTCGCCTCCTGTATGTCCACCAGCATGCAGCGTCCAGCTGGTTCCGGGAATACCTTGTCCGGGATGTTTCTGTCCATCCTTGAAGCGTCCAGGTAAATTTTAGTGAAGATGTATATATACAGTAAAACTTCGATTAACCGCCACTCGTTTAACCGTAAGATTCTGTCATCCGTTGTCTTCTAAAACATAACCAGCGGGAGTGGTCTCTCCTCAACTTTCTCGTATACTCCTAACACTTGTGGAGAAAAAATACGCTAAAAGGCAGTAAAACGAACAATTTTCCTTAATTCAGTGGAGAAAAAAAGCTTGGCAATTGGAAGCTTTGAGGCGAAAGGTGTGAGTAGAAGCGGAAAGGATGAGAGCAATTACGCAATAACGGTCTCGCGTCATTGTGTGATGAGAAAAGTCAAATAGGCGATTTGAACAACTCTTTTTCTACCAATTAAAACGAAAATTGGGCACGGATCTACAATTAATGTTAGCAGGCCTCCTGCCAATTTTTATCTATCAAGGCCTTAGGGTGTACGAGTTATAATATTCAGAAGTATGCGATTATACAGACAGTCAACCCTTTGACGGATTTGGCCCAAACTTTGATACCTACATTCCTGATAATAAGACTGTGTACCAAATTTTATCCCTCTAGCTATTCAAGTTTTTGAGTTGTAGTGTTCACATGCACGCGGACAGACGGACAAACAGACTTCCCTTAGGCGGATTTTGTCCAAAATTCGATAGAAACCTATAAATTATGTGTAAAGATCACATACCAAATTTCATCCCCGTAGCTCTAATAGTTTTCGAGTTATCGTGTTCACAGACACACAGACATAATTCCAAAATTGTGTTTTTCGGACTTAGGGAGGTCTAAAACGTGGAGATACATCAAAATCTCGAGTTCGAATTTTTTGACAATTACAATACTTTCTCTTTGTATACTTCGTATACGAGAAAGTAAAAAGTAACATAGGTTTATAGTATTACTAGAATATGAACAAAAATAAATGACAAGATAAATCATTTAACATTAAAAATTCAAAAACTATTGAACTTTGTATTAGACGGAATGGCGCGAAAATGCAGCAACTTTATGTTTTTCTGTTTTTCTTGTTCTTTTTGTTTTAGCTATTTTTTGTTCATATTCTAGAATATTTATAGTATTACAATACATTTCTGCACATTAATACTCTTGTATTGAAATTTATATTAATCATTTTGTAAATCTAAATATAACATGTATTGTGACAATGACGTTTTGTCTCGCCCTCCTGCTGATGGATGGCGCTGAAAGGACCTTTGACTTTCCGCAGAAGAACGAGAGGCAGAGTGACTTGAGACTTCGTGCGAGATGGTGCCTATTAACCCTCTCACAGGGACGGACAAAACTCGACATCCGTAGAGAGTTGAATATTGTAATTTAAATGTAATGTAAGCTTAGTTAATCTAGAATAATTCTATGTGGTAGATGTGTGAATAATAAATTTACTTTAATTCAACTATGGCCCCACTTTATTTTAACCTTCGATTTCACTTCCTGTGAGCTAGCCGGATAATGGCGGCTAAAGTATGTATTATTCACCTATAAAGGTTTTCATTTTCACCCCAAGCCAGTAGTGATATCACGTTACTGTATATGTATTAAGAGATTTATGTTATCCATCTATTCGGTTATCCGTCACAGCTCTGGTCCGATCGGTGGCGGTTAATCGAAGTTTTACTTATATACAATAGGTAAAGTTTTTTTATTTATGAAGGCTTATTTTAATATAGCCAGATGGCTGATAATTTTAATCAATCTTATTAGCGTTTTGATGTGTGCGTTTTTCCTCTTTCTTTTGAAAATATGCTTTTTGATTTACAGATCTCCTTTGTCCTTTGTTTGGGAAATTTCGGGCTAAGAGAAGCTATGTTTGGCGTAATGCTAGCTTCTTACAGAAAAAATTCCCAATTATTATTTTGAATCCATTTCGAATAGTTCTTAGCCCTTGAAAAAGTGGACTAGAATGGATTCCTTATTCGTTTTTGGTTTTAATCGATTACCTCTGAGGGTTTTTTGGAGGGCTATCTCTGTATGATCTTGATTTCCGTTGTTCTCTGTTTTTTGTTCTGCTGCTGCAATTGCGCGCTACTTAAGCATTGCATACATTTTATCTAATTTTTTTTCTAAATTTTATTCTATAAATTCTATTAATTTATAAATAAAAATAATTTTTGTTGTTGTTTTTTGTTGTTCTTGTTTAAAGTTTAAGTTAAGATTCTATTTAAAATTTATTCTCATTTTTCTAGTTGATTAATACTAATTAATTAACTTTGGATGAAAAGCCAAAACCATATGTCAAAAATAAATACGAAGCGATGATACTTCAGAAGCTTCTTCAGCAGGGAAGCCTTAAGGGAACGAAAAAAATTCAGACGTTTTCCACACAATCTTCAGCACGCGCTATAAAAGATTGTTTCCTTAGAACACTGGTCATTGTTTATTACAAACTCGATTTTTAATTCATTACAAATATAATAAAAACAAAGATAGAACATCAAAAAACTGAAAAAACAATTATTAAAACAAGATAAAAATGAAGTAGGTATATCACTATCACTCAGCTAAGAATCAATCGATCCATCCCGTAGATAATACGCGAGACGTTCAACAGTTAGTCATTGTACATATAGAGAGAGTCAATGTTGATAGTAATTAAAATATTATAACAATTTTCTATTTCTAACGAAATGAATTTATGTAGAAGACATTGCTCCCGATAACTGGAGATGCTTTAAAATTTAATAATCTGAAATTGAACAGAGGAAGCTTGAAAAGATAAACCACGGCCAATATGTTCCTGATGACAGTCTTTTTCTTGATCATCTTTGCATTAAGAAAATTAAGTCAAAATTTACGCTGATTTTTTTATTTGTCAACAAAAGTTTATAGTGGTTTTTATTTTATAGGTGAACGCATGTTTCTTCTTGCAATATCAGTGTAGCAGAAGAAACTGTCTCCTCGAAATTCTAAGTTCTGGCACATTTCTATTGACAAAATGTAACATTTCATTGGATTGTCACCACATGCTTCACTATTATTTAATCCCACAACCTTTACAAAAAAATCCACGCCATTCCAGCGTGAGGACGTTTCACGCACCCGGGCACGACAAATTTTCCGTGATCTAGATCCGCATAAGCAGACCTACGCTGGAATGGAGTTTCGAACCTGCTGATCTCCAGATCTCAATGCTTAGATAATGTCCCTTAGTTTAGTTATATTAACGTTCCGTTTTGAAACAACACTTGCGCTATTTTGGGACGGACCTCGTAATTTTAAACCGCGATCAGATGATGAGGACGATACCTGAATCAGCACCACCTCTCCAAATATTATGACCCGGGCGCCACTTACCCTCGCTACGCCACTGGCCATATTGGCAAAACGTTAATGTGTCAGTATTACTTTTTAAAATCAAATACAATAAGGAATCGGGAGAGGGCGAAAAAATCATATTATGACCCGGGCGCCACGTACCCTTGCTACACCACTGGCCGTATTGGCAAAAACGTTAATGTGTTAGTGTTACTTTCTAAAGTCAAATACAATAAGGAATCGGGAGAGGGCGAAGAAAATGATATTATGACCCGAGCGCCACGTACCCTTGCTACACCACTGGCCGTATTGGCAAAACGTTAATGTGTTCGTATTACTTTTTAATGTCAAATACAATAAAGAATCGGGAGAGAGCGAAAATTCATGATTAGGACACCGGGCCACATTGCTCTGCTTTACACCACTGGCGTGATTTGGCAAAAACTTTAATGTGTTAGTGTTACTTTCTAAAGTCAAATACAATAAGGAATCGAGGGCAAGATGATATAGACGATAATCTGCACACCATGCCGTATTGTTACGGTTATATTTTTAATGCAATACAGCGAGTAACATTGCCCCGCACGCGTACCCTTGACTACACCACTGGCCGTATGCAAAAAAACGCTAATCGTGTTCGTATTCTAAACATACAATAAGAATCGGGAGGAGGGCGCAAAAAAATGATATTATGACCGGCGCTATACCTCTGCTTGCGTTCCTGGCCGGCGTATAATAAAAACTTTAATGTGTAGTGTTACTTGCTAAAGTCAAATACAATATAGGACGGGAGAGGGCGAAGAAAGATATTATGACCCGGGCGCCACGTACCTTGCTTATCACCACTGGCCGTATTGGCAAAACGTTAATGTGTTCAGTTTACTTTTAATATCAAATACAAAAGATCGGGGAGAGCGAAAAAAATCATATTATGACCGGGCGCCACGTACCCGCTATCACCACTGGCCGTATTGGCAAAACTTAATGTGTTAGTGTTACTTTCTAAAGTCAAATACAATAAGAGTCAGAGGGCGGAAGAGAAATGATATTATGACCGGGCGCCACGTACCCTTGCTACACCACACAATGGCCGTATTGCAAAACGTTAATGGTTCGTATTCTTTTTAATTCAAATACAATAGAGAGTGGGAGAGCGAAAAAAATCATATTATGACCCGGGCGCCACGTACCCTTGCTACACCACTGGCCGTATTGGCAAAAACTTTAATGTGTTAGTGTTACTTTCTAAAAGTCAAATACAATAAGGAATCAGGAGAGGGCGAAAATGATATAACATGATATGCTACTGCTCTATTAAACTTATTCGATTATTATTCATAAAGAATCGGGAGGACGAAACGAAGACCACGTACCCTTGCTACACCACTGGCCGTATTGGCAAAACGTTAATGTGTTTATTTACTTTTTAAAGTCAAATACATAGGATGGAGAACCGGAGAGAAAATGATATTATGACGGGCGCGCACGTACCTTATGCTACACCACTCGGCATATGGCAAAACGTTAATGTGTTAGTGTTACTTTCTAAAGTCAAATACCGCGAATCGAGATCAGGAGGGGCGAAGAAAATGATATTGCGACCCGGGCGCCACGTACCCTTGTCCACCACTGGCCTCGTTGGCTAAAAAACTTTAATGCGTGTAGTGTTACTTTCAAAGTCAAATACAAAGGAATCAGGGAGAGGCAAAAGAAAATGATAGTTATGACCCGGCGCCACGTAATCCTTAGTACACATGGGTATTGGCAAACGTTAATGTAGTTGATTTACTTTAAATCAAATACAATAAAGGAACGGAGAGAGCTGAAAAAATCATATTATGACCGGGCGCCACGGCCCCTTGTACACCATTGCCGTTGGCAAAAACTTAATAATGTTAGTGTTACTTTAAAGTCAATAAATAAGGAATCGGGAGGAGGCGAAGAAAATCATATTATGACCCGGGCGTCACGTATTGCCTTGCATACACCACTGGCCTGTATTTCATAAAACGTTTAATGTGTTGTGGTATCTTTCACGTCAAATACATATAAGAATCGGGAGAGGGCGAAAAAGAATCCCATATTATGACCCGGAGCCATCGTACCCTGCTTACCACTGGCCGTATTGGCAAAACGTTATGTGTTAGTGTTTACTTTCTAAGTCAAATACAATAAGGAATCGGGAGGGCGAAGAAAATGATATTATGACCCGGGCGCCACGTGCCTTGCTACACCACTGGCCGTGGCAAAACGTTAATGTGTTGTTTACTTTCTAAAGTCAAATACAATAGGAATCGGGAGGGGCGAAAAATGATATTATGACCTGGCGCCACATCCTTGCTACACCACTGGCCGTATGATGGCAAAACGTTAATGTTACAGTGTTCTTCAAAGTAAATAAATAGAATCAGGAAGAGCAAGAAAAATCATTATGACCGGGCGCCACGTACCCTACTACACCACTGGCCGTCATTGGCAAACGTTAATGTTCGGTATTTACTTTCTAATGTCACATACAATAAGGAGGATCGGAGAGGCTGAAAAAATATCATTATGACCGGCCATACCCTTTCATACACACTGGCCGCTTGGCAAAACGTTAATGTGTTAGTGTTACTTTCTAAGTCAAATACAATAAGGAATCGGGAAGGGCGAAGAAAATGATATTATGACCGGGCGCCGTACCCTTGCTACACCACTGGCCGTATTGGCAAAAACGTTAATGTGTTAGTGTTACTTTCTAAAGTCAAATACAATAAGGAATCGGGAGAGGGCGAAGAAAATGATATTATGACCCGGGCGCCACGTACCCTCGGTTCGCCACTGTGTATTTGAAATTTTGCATGCAAAACCAAGCCAAAACACTACCAGATTGGCTCTAGTGTTTGAAATAAGTCATAATGTCTATAGTTCAATAGTGTCTGCAGTAGGGTGGGTCGCAAAAAGTCAATTTTTTTTCATGTCAGCGCGAAAATTTCCAAATTGGTGCGAAATAAAACGAGGATAAAAATTAAGTATATTGTTTGATATCTAACGCACCCATATGGGCCTTAAAAGTCTTAAAATGTGGCGAAATTAGACTATTTTTCATTACTTTTTAAAATTTCTCTTAATATCTTTATTATAGCATTAGCTGTTAAGTACTCAACTTCTTTAGAGTAATAAATTTTATTTTATCAAAATAGGTCTATCACTTCCTGTCACAGATTCCTTACAAAGTTATCAAATATACGTGAAATTACTTCAATATGCAATTTTTAGTCCCTAATCAACATCACAATATTCACACATTATTTGTCGATGAAATGCAGGATGTCAACGCATATGCATAGCAAAAGGTTATTTAGTTCTAAAAAATATCAAATTTATTTATTTTCTTTGTTTAGGATAACACTTGCAAAACTAAGCTCCAAAACTAGAATATTTGTTGTTAGCTCAGATCATATGCCAAGAATACAGAAAGTAACAGTTTAGTTTAGTTAAATTAACGTTCCGCTTTGAAGCAACACGACAACTATTTTCGGACGGACCTCGTCATTCTGAACCGCGGTCAGATGACTAGGGCGAAGCCTGAGCTGGCACTCCCCCTCCAAACTTCCGTACCACCTCAACGAGAGGAGGTGTGACCCATTATGTATGATTTAACATGTATCAGGCACATATATACGGCAGACCTTCTATGGAATCGGGTTTCGAACCTGAAACCCTCCTCCCCCGTACCACTAGGCCATCGCGGCCTGGCAGAATTTCAGAATTCGTAAATTTATACTTGGATACAGATCTCAAATGCATTTTACAACGCTACTCTTTTTCTTTTAGTCCTAAATTTTTAGAAATTTTTAGAATCAGTATGTCAATAGATGTATTTTCTTTCCACAGTGCGTCCTCCTCCACCTAGAATTCCACCTCCACCACCTCCTCAATATTTCCCACCACCTCCGCCTCCTCCACCGCCGCCTCCACCTCCAACGTTTCCACCACCACCTCCTCAGAGGAAATTGTTTATACCACCGCCACCTCCTCCTCCTCCACAAAGAAAATTTTTCCCGCCAGCACCTCAACCTCCTTACAATGCTCAATGAAAGTGAACAGGACATGAATCAGTAAACCCGTCGAAGAGGAATGATTATTTCAGCTAACTGGAACCATTTTTGCAGAAAAAAAATATATAGTTTTGTTGTACATTTTGCTGGCCTTTATTTTCTTTATCCAAAAGTTTTAGTGTTGAATAACAGGGTGTCTACTAAGTTACAAGAAAAAAATAATGTGTATTAAAATTTCCGTAAGCAAAAAACATGCGGTAAAATTTAGGATTTTTTTAAGAAAACCTTTGTATCTTCCCGAATATTTGTGCCGTGTTTACGAAAATTCATGTAAATATTATGCACATTAAACATAACCATTGATGAAAGTTTCATCTCGTTATCAGCTTTCAGTGAAACGGGATGAACAGATTTTTTTTTTTTGTCTTCATCACTTTCTGGTCGGACCCCTAAATACTCTCGTGATCGAATCTTCACTGTAAAATGTGAGTTCAAACCTAATCATTAAGTGTTCGAAATTATAAGAAAATCCATGCAGATTTTCGGGGGATATTCGAAAAAATATGCAAATTTTAAAGTGTCTTGTCATATTAAAGTGTTTAACTTATAGAAATATCATTAAAAACTGTTGAAATTCTTCATTTTACTAAGAATATTATCGCTTTTGGTGATAAGCTGGTTTGCCCGTCTTATTAACAGTATTAATTTAGTTATATAAACAAATTTTAAAATGTACACTTACATAATTTTTGATAGGTTGAAAACATTGATTGCTACAATAGACGAAGAAATGAAATTGTAAAAAAGGAGTACAGGAAGTATAGCATTTGAACCAAATTTTGATGAGTAAACAAATGAGAATGTACTGAATGTTTTGAATCTAATGAAGTCAATGATTTAGACTCTTTAAAAGTGTTAAGCAGAGTGACTCTGTTAAAAATACGAAACTGAACCCTTTCGCTACCAGGATCCTTTGAGGAAAACGTCCACCACAGTCCAACTTTTTTTTCCGATTCAATTGGAATAGATTTTATGTCTGTCACATATATGTGATGTCGGGCTCTGGTAAGAAACGGCTGTGCCACATATATGTGACAGTTGGTAACGAACGAGTTAATGAAGATTATATTTTATTTTGATTATGCATAATCCTAGTTTAAATTACAATAATTTCATAATATTTAGCTCATTACAAAATATGTATTTAAGCTAGTTATAACACATAAATGAATAATATAATCTCTGGATAAGATTATCTTGCAGTAAGTAAAATGTTGAGTTTAAGATTGCAGCTAAAACTGAACTTATCAAAACTGATGGTAAAACAGATATTATTAAATTAATAATGGAAAAAAAATTGGGTTACAAAATTAGCGAAGCAATGAAAATGAACTCGATTTTATAACAACAAAAGAAAGCAATATTACCAGTGGCGAATCCAGAGCTAAACCAAAATTCTTGATTTTATTTAAAATCACTACGATTGTTTGTTCTTAATTTTCATAAAAATAATAACAAAATCGTGTCAACAGTGCTTTCTGGCTTGACAGGCTAGAAAATTTTCCTACTTTTCTAGTCACTCCACTTGTACGTGTAGCGTTGACGCGGTCGAAAACATCTTTTGGCTAGTTGTTTCATAGTATTTTTTATGAAATTATCGAAAGTATTGTAGTGTTCTTTATGATTCTTAAAGGCAGGTGAGTAAAGTCTATAAAGTTAAAGTGTTTTGGTTTACATAAGCCACGAGGTTTGACATTCGTCACTACGATACAAATTTTTACGGCCTCAGCCCCCCCCCCGACCCGAATCCTGGATTCGCCACTGAATATTACAAATTATATTTAAGAATTATTTAGAAATTCGTTAAAATCCTAGAAAAATATCAAAGTAATAAAATTGATATTAGCAAAAAGATAATGATTTGTTTTGCACCCTTTATTTACTGAATTAATTTACCAGCTACTTGAATTTTAATGTTGCATCATTAGATAAGTTTTGCAGCAGAATGGCTCCAGGAAAGAGTGAAAAACTTTTTTAATTAAATAAACTAACTTAATAAATTAAATTAATAATTTAAAAATTTTAATTTCTGCCTTCAGCTGCCACCACATGCTACGTGTCCTTGTGAACACCATCAAGAAAAATGGTCATATTACGAAGATATAAACGCGATTTAAGGCCCGGTGCACACCAGCCGATTTGTGTCGTTGAGCAGTAAAATATAACATTAGTAACCCCCATTCCCCCTGTGGAGCAACAAAGGGGGCACGTGGGTTACTATTGTTATATTTTACTGCTCAATGACACAAATCGGCTGGTGTGCACCGGGCCTAAGTGATACTTTTAAGTACCGTCGAGACATAAAGGATTAACTCAGTATGCAAGAACTTAGTGTAATTTTTATATCATATAAATTAGGAAAGAAAAAGCATGTGATTTAAAGATTTGATTAAGCAATGACATTGGTTTGGCTTTCATTACACTGATAATAAGTATTGTTGAAAATCATAGTTAAAAATATTATTAATTTTTTGCACGATAAATAAACTTTTATCATTGAAAAGACTTTTTTAATTTCAAGATGGTGTTAAAATCGTTATTGTACGATTATATTTTCGGAAATCATCACAGGAAAATACCAAACATTCGTTCAACTTTTAGTTAATTAAAAATTTTTAAACGTTCCTCCAACCCAGATAGCAAAGAAAGCTTGTCTAAAAGGTTTTGGAAACCTTGTCGTCAGCAAGGGTAAAGGGTTGTCACAAAGGTTTCCATGACAAGGGTTGAACCTGTCGGCCAGCTAGCGGAAAGGTTTGCTAGTCAACAAGAAGCAAAGTTTTCTGGAAGGTTTTTAGTAAGATTTCCCCAAGCTTTTATTAAAAGCTTGTTTCAGGCTTTCCTCATGTTTGTTTCAGGCCTTTCAAAAGGTTGTTAAGAGTCCTCCTACTGCGGACAAAATAGAACCCTCCTTCCGAAGCCATACTCCTACTGAAGGGTCCAACACCACTTTTTTCACCCCCTCGTCAAAGCCGTGCACCTACCGAGGGGTCCAACCCCCTTTTATCTATCCCCCTTCTTCTGACGTCATCTTAGAGTTATCTGGAATGTCAATTAATTATATCAATTAGGAATCTTAATTAATCAAAGCTTAATTATTAATTTCAATTAATTTGATTAATCTAATTTTTAATCGAACTTACTTGTACGATTTCGTTGTAGATTGTGACAAAACTTCAAATTCCTCCGAGCCGGGTATCGAACCCGAGTTCATAGAGTTGGAAAGTAAGCGCATTACCACTATAGCGGACGGGGCTACACTTGATTTGACAAGTGATTCATAAAAAACTTTCCTACGTCAATTTTGAGGGAATGGTTTCCGAAACGGTTTGCGGGAAAATGCTTTCGCAGACAGCCTATGGAAAGTGAAGTGGCAACCTTTCCGAAACCTTCTTTGCTATGTTGGAAGGTTTCCATAACCACTCTTTAACTCTGTTGATACGGGATCGTCCCAACCGTCCCTTCAAGCAAAAGACGGTGGGCATCCGAAACGTCCGAATATCACCGTGAATTTTCCACCCCCTTTCGTTAAGTGTGATCGATTTCACACCCGCAGCGCGCGCTTTCTTCGTTAGAGTGGCTCGCCCAGAAGGGTTTGGATAACAGGGGAGGGGGTTCTTAGAATTCGGAGAGCCAGCTGTCATAGTGGTTTTTGAGAGGAGAAGTGAATTTCCATTGTCTTTGAATGAGAAACTCTGGCGTTCCCTTATTTTAAGGTTTCTCTATTCCAATGGCCTTAGGAATCAGAGGGTTAAAGTATATCTGTGGTAAATTTGGTAGCTCTTCATTGAACGATCTGCCTTTAGAAAGACAAGGTTCATATGGCAAACACACTGTCATTTGCCTTCGAGACCTCAAATATTTCTTGATAAAAGTTCCATAAGCTCTAAGGGTTGTTAATACAAATTCTTTATTTGCCGCTTTCACGGAAAAATGCGTTTAAGAATAAAAAATATTCATTGTTGTAAGTAATAATTTATTTACTTTTTAACTCAAATGATGAAACCTGTCAAGGCAGCAAGGCCCATCTGAGACATATGAGGATTTTTGTGAAGATAGCAAGCATTTTTCTATTATTATATTTAATTTGGTTATATTAACGGCCCATTTATAAGCAATACGGAGGCTACTTGGGACGAAACCTCGCACTTCTCAATCATGGTCAGATGACGAGGACGACACCTGAGCTGCTCATTTAATATTAGTATTTTAGTTTTCATGTGTATTATTCGATTTAATTTAATTTAATATATTAAGTTGTTCAGCAGTTCAAGTTACTCTCGTCTTCATCTCATTTTCTTTTTGTTTTGCGGCTTCATGTCTGATTACATTCTGGTTACATTGGCTAAATAAGAAATTATTTTTGGCATCCTTAAATCCCAACCATTTAAACATGCCGTTTTTTCCCCCTCTAGTACGTACCATCGGCTTTTATCGCGGCCTTCGTGTGGTACAGTGGTAAAAACTTTAAGTGTGTTCACTTACGGTTTTTTTACAGCTGTACCACACCTAGGGTTTTTACCGCGGTCCCTCACCTGCAGTTTTTACCGCTGTACCACACTTACGGTTTTTCCTTCTGTACCACATGTGCGGTTTTTCCGCTGTCCTGCACCCAACTATTACCGCTCGCACATGCGTTTTTTTCCGCTGTACCACATTTGTGGTTTTCCCCGCTGTCCCGCATTCACACAAATGTCACCAACACGTGCGGTTTTTCCCCTGGACCACACTTACGGTTTTTCCCACTATTCCAGACTTGCAGTTTTTCCATCTGTACCACACTTGCAGCTTTTCCGGCTGTACCACAAGTGCGGTTTTCCTGCTGTACCACACTTGTTGTTCTTACTGTGCCGCATCCATACCATGGCCCACTGAACGTGCGATTTTCCCTGCTATACACACTTGCGGTTTTCAAAGCTTTATGACTATGCTTTCGGTTTATCGTATGCAACTTCTGGGCAAACAAAAACTTCTCGAGAAAATTAAGCACTTTTTAAATATCTTTTTTTCAAAACTAAGCACTTTCAAGGTGCTTAAAAATGGTTTTCAAATTTAAGCACTTTTCATGACGTTATGCACCCTGTTGACCAACGCCTTTTTGACTGGCGCCCTCGTGCGCCGGACGACCCTGCACATATGGACGGTGCAGGCCTGGATCGATGACATATTAGTCAGGAAAATGTCGTTTTTGTTCTCGAAACCGTAGATGAGTCTTGAAGGCATAACATAGATGAACTGGCAATCAATCGAAACACGATCTAAATATATCTGGAAGATTTTCATAAGAAGAAGGCTACTAAGATTAAAGAATAATTTAAAGAAATTGAACCTAGTTTCATACCCTTTCTTTAGGATGGTAAATTGCTACCTGTTTTAAATGAGCGAGATTTCAAAAGTGAAAGCTACCTATAGTTGTTACATATAAGTATCAAGAAAAATTGGTCGTGTGCCAAAATTAGAAAATTCTTCAGGAAAGAAGCAAACTGTGGTGATCTGGAGTATTATAAAAGATTGGGGGTGGAAAACGAGGCTCAAATTCGCTGTTCTGACACAGATAGTTCCAACACTAGCGTATCAACAGTACGATTACATTTCTAAAGCGGTATGCAGATCGAGAGATTTCATATTTTCCATCTCGGCATCAGATATTTGAAAATGTTGTTGTTTTCTTTTTAAAAAATCAGAGGAAAATGGAATTATTTGGAATAAATGCTTGAACGAAATATGTACTGAGAGCGAAATATTGAGTAAAGTAAAATATTTTTCTATTCCACTTAAAAAATTAAAAGTTGAAGCACGAATAAGAGAGCTTGTTGAATAATAACCACAGCTAATTTTTATCATTCTCCAAATTTTTAACAAGAATTTTTAAGAGATCCAAAAGCCATTATTTTTCTTATCAAGATCCCATTTTGGAGCTGGGAAAAAAGAATTCTAATTGCGTCCTGCGATCTCTTTTTTTGTTTTATTTGGCACCATCGAGTTTGATAAGATTTGTTAAGTCCCGAGGAGAATCTTGTATTGGAACTGAATATCTGTTGCACGCCTTTTTCAATTTTTTTAACTGTCTTCACATTTGTTATGGCAAGAGTCAAAAGAGATAAAAGCTCAAATAATCTTAATAGAAAAAAATTTAAAATTATTGCTTGTGTTACATCTAAAAAATCGGAACTTCCATGCGTACTTTAAAAAAATTAGTTATCTCCCTGTATAAATAAAATTGCATTGTTTAATTCCTAATATTTAAAAAAAAATTGTTAAACTCATTTCATTTCAAGAATATACGTTCCATTTTCTTCACGTTCACGTTCCATTTTCTTAAAACGAAATTTATCAATTACAGAAATGAGGATTTTAATCAACTCTTATTACTTGCAAATTTATCAAAATGCAATTCTACTGTTCAGAACTAAGGATGAGAAAATTTTAAAAAAGCTGGCTACAGTGGTTTTCTTTTGTATTCCATCACTAGCAAACTGTTAGTTCTTATACCCTGTTTTGAGGATGGGGGTTATTGCAAAAAAAACCGGTTTTTTTCACCTCCGATTTAACCTGGCGGTTAAAACCGCTAAAAAAACTCGGTTCAGGAAAAAAAACCGGTTTTCAATTTTTTTTATAAAAAGCAACGTTTATGGACAGAATTTTTTATTAACAATAATATACAATAAGTAAGTGTCAATACAATAATTAATTAATGTAATAAGTATTGATTATAAATAAATAATTAATATAATATGTAATAATAATAAATGAGTAATTATTGCAATAAGGAAGTATTGTAAATAAAATGTTTTTATTAACACTGTTTTAGCAAGAAATTAATTCATTGGCCAATATTTATCATCTAATCTGCTAATAAAGAATCTTTCAGGAATGTGCAGATCCGTGAGTCGACACCTCTCATCGGAATCAAAATCATTCAACGTAGATACTAACGCCACAGAACTTCCGATTAAAGATAAATATTTTTTGGTTACAAAAAGCAGACGCCGTTTGCAGACAAAATTTTTTATTAGTATTGTTTTTGCAGGAAATGAATCCATTGGCCAATATTTATCCGTTCATATAGACTCTTTCAGTAATCCGCCAACCAACAGACGCCTCGAGGAAGTGATTGTCAGTGGTTGGCCTAAGATGATGAAATTCAAAGCTTTATAACTGCAATGTATGCAATTTCCCAATTTTATGACAGCTTATAAGCATTATGATGTTAAAAAAGAAATACAGTGGAGTCTCCCTATAACGAACTAGCTTGGTTCCAATAGAAAAATTCGTTATAGAGAAAATTTCGTTATACGGAGATTAGAGATTTTTGCAGTTATTTAAGTAAATGTTCCAAACTCTTCAACAGGTGCGATAAGTTCAAATGTATTGAATTATGATTTTCAATTAAAAATGAATTATTATATACTATAAATTTGTTAAAATTATACTAATTTTTATTGTATAAATAAAATGCTCAAAAGTGAAGACAATTCTTCAATTTAGAGAATAATATGTACTAGTATGTACTTAAGTTTATTTTACTTGAAAAATTCCATTATTTTACATTGCTTTGCATTTCGTGATGTAAAATTTTCAGAAAAATTTTCACATTTTAAGAGTGAGTGGTTCCAGAAACAGTCACGTGTGAGCGAACTGGTTGCACAGAAATTATCAACTTTCTTCAAAAATGACAAAAATCGAAAAGATAAACCTCTGAAAAAATTCGCTATAGGGAGACAACCACTTCGTTATATGGAGAATATTTTGAATGTTATTTAACATTCCGATTAAAAATTTCGTTATAGGGAGAAATTCGCTGTAGAGATACTTCGTTGTAGGGAGACTCTACTGTACTCTTCTTTTATGGAAATAAATTACTCGTAATAACAGCAAGCCTTGAATTTAAAAAAATAATAATATAAATGGGAAATAAATGAAAGAAAGTGTGAAAGAAAATAAAGTGTATTTGGGGGGAGGGGAAACAATTTGCATCTGAATAGATACTCGAAAGATTCATCCTGTTGCGGAAAATTTTAAATCTTCTTCGCATGAATGAAAGCCACCCTCCTCCCTGAAGAGATCCAAAAGCCATTATTTTTCTTATCAAGATTCCATTTTGGAGTTGGGAAAAAAGAATTCTAATTGCGTCCTGCGATCTCTTTTTTGTTTTATTTGGCACCATCGAGTTTGATAAGATTTGTTAAGTCCCGAGCAGAATCTTCGATTGAAACTGAATATCTGTTGCACGCCCTTTTCAATTTTTTAACTGTCTTCACATTTGTTATGGCAAGAGTCAAAAGAGATAAAAGCTCAAATAATCTTAATAGAAAAAAATTTAAAATTATTGCTTGTGTTACATCTAAAAAATCGGAACTTCCATGCGTACTTTAAAAAAATTAGTTATCTCCCTGTATAAATAAAATTGCATTGTTTAACTCCTAATATTTTAAAAAAAAATTGTTAAATTCATTTCATTTCAAGAATATACGCTCCATTTTCTTCACGTTCACGTTCCATTTTCTTAAAACGAAATTTATCAATTACAGAAATGAGGGTTTTAATCAACTCTTATTGCTTGCAAATTTATCAAAACACAATTCTACTGTTTAGAACTAAGGATGAGAAAATTAAAAAAAAGCTGTCTACAGTGGTTTTCTTTTGTATTCCATCAATAGCAAACTGTTAGTTCTTATACCCTGTTTTGGGGATGAGTGTTATTGAAAAGAAAAACCGGTTTTTTTCACCTCTGGTTTAACCTGGCGGTTAAAACCGCTGAAAAAAACTCGGTTCTTGAAAAAAACCGGTTTTCAATTTTTTTTTAAAGCAACGTTTGTGGACAGAATTTTTTATTAACAATAATATACAATAAGTAAGTATCAATACAATAATTAATTAATGTAATAAGTAATGATTATAAATAAGTAATTAATACAAGATGTATTAATAATAAATGAGTAATTATTGCAATAAGTAAGTATTATAGACTAAATTTTTATTAACACAGTTTTCACGAGAAATTAATTCATTGGCCAATATTTATCATCTAATCTGCTCATAAAGAATCTTTCAGCAATGTGTAGATCCGTGAGTGGACACCTCTCATCGGAAACAAAATCACTCAACGTAAATACTAATCATTCGGACGACACAGAACTTCCTACGAAGGACAAATATTTTTTGGCTACAGAAAACAGACAAAACGTTTGCAGACAAAAATTTTTTATTAGTATTGTTTCTGCCGGAAATCTATCCATTGGCCAATATTTATCTGTTCATAAAGACTCTCTGCTGCAAACTCTTAGCCCTGGGTTTCCTTTTTTTCCTTGTGCGTGTCGCTTTTCATGGCATTTTTAGTCTCTTGGAATTGTCGTGGTCTCAAGACCAAAATTTCTGATCCAGCATGCATTGCCTTACAGGGAACACATTTTAAAACAACTGATAACATCCAGGTTAAACATTATTCTGTTTTAAATAAAAACTATAATAGTGACAGAGCTTCTGGGGGAGTGGCATTGCTACTTGCGAAAGACATCCCCTCAGCACCTTTGCAGTTAAACACAAGTTTATAGCCATAGCCGCCCGGATACATACCATCTCTAATTACCATTTGCAGCTTGTACTTGCCGCCTAATCAACAGATTAACCAAACTGACTTGAATGAACTTGTGTACCAACTCCCAGACCCTTTCATTCTCCTTGTTGACTTCAATGGCCATAGTTCCATTTGGGGAAGCTCCGATTCAAATTCAAGAGGTGTTCAAATAGAGCAGTTGTTAACAGATCATAATCTTTGCATATTAAATTCTGATCAACAAACGTATTTCCATCAGTCCACAAAAACTTTCCATTCAATTGACCTAGCCATTTGCTCTCCGTCTATTTATCCATTTTTCGATCTGGCAATGGATAATTCTCTCCACAATAGCGACCATTTTCCTCTAAACTTAAATAACAACAGAAATAATCACTTCGACAGAAAGAAATCAGTAATTTTTCAGTAATCCGTCAAACAACAGACGCCTCGAGGAAGCAGTTGTGAGTGATTGGCCGAAGATGATGAAATTCAAAGCTTTATAACTTGGTAAATTTTATTCTAGTCGAACCTAAAATCGAGCCTATGTTCCTAACCGGTTTTTTCCCGGTTTTTGGATTTTAAAAAAATAACCTGTTTAAACCGGGGCAAAAAAATAAGCGAAAAAAACCGGTTAACCGACCCAAAATAAAACGGTTTTCGGTTTAAACCGGTAGGTTTTCCCCATCCCTAGAAAGGATACTTCAAAACACAGGCCAAGACCTCGTAATTTTGGTCGAGAAAGATTTATGGGCTTTTCCTTCAGGAAGTAAGGAGGCCGCGGTGGCCTAGTGGTAAGGTCTCGGTTTTGGGGCCGGAGGGCTCCATGTTCGAAACCCGATTCCACTGAAGATCCGCCGTGTATGGGGCCTGTTGCACGCTAAATCATACGTAGTGGTCAAACGCCCTCCCGTTGGTGTGGCGGGAAAGCTTGGAGAGGAGTTCCAGCTCAGGTTATCCTCGTCATCTGACCACGGTTCAAAATTACGAGGTCCGTCCCAAGATAGTCCTCGTGTTACTTCAAAACGGGACGTTAATATAACTAAACTAAACCATCACCTACAATAGTTATTTCACACTATCCGTGAGACGGCATGCCGATTGAAGCAACCTCAGATGAAAAATACTGTTTTAAACTTGCTAAGAAAATGTGGAGCATTCTGATTGGTTAACTATGCTTTAAAATATATTGGCGAAAAAATTGGTGAAATCAGTCCAGTTGTTGAGGCTGAGGGACTCTGTCAAGGGCTTTTTTGCGATATACCTTGGGAATGGAGGGCGGTGGTGCAGGTAGGGAGGTCACCACAGATGACGTACGCATCTAGCGGTCATGAGATTCCATATTAAATAAAAATTGGCGAAATTGATATCATGATTGGGTCTCGGGGGAAGTTGTCAAGGTTTTTGCCAATAAAGATTGTACAGTGTGATCTGAGATACACTGTAAAAAAAAATATCCGTCAAATCACGGAAAAAGTACCGGCAGCAGTGTTGCCGGCAATATTCCGTTTCGTAAAGCATTTCTCCGTTTTTCTACAGAAAATTGCGTTTTTGGTTTTTCCGTTTTAACTTTTACCGTTTTCGAATTCTCCGTTTTTTCACAGAAATTCCGTTTTTGGTTTTTTCGTGTTTTCAAGGAAATTCTGTTTCTAATTTTTCTGTGTTTTAACAGAAATTCTTTTTTTTAAGGTCCGCTTTAGTGTCGAAAGATGCGATTTTTGAGACAAATAGTTAAGAACGTCCAGGGCTCTTATCAATTGCAAAGCAAATTTAAAATTTTTTACGAGAGTATTATGATCTATTGTTTACATAAATGATAATTTTCAGTAGAAAGAACATATTAAAAAAATCTTTTCTAACGACTGTTTTAAATTTTAGAATGATTTGCACATCACAGGATTTTACAATACCTACTTATTCCCTTTTTTTGCAAAATTTTAAAATGCTACAAAAGTGAAATGACTAACTCTAAAGAAAATATGCATAATTTCTGTAATTTTTGTTCCTAAACCGGAAATACATCTTTCAATACCGTTATTTTATTTTTTTAAGTGCACATAAATTTTATGATTTAAACCAAAGTTATGATTTTATGACATTTTAAAGAAGGCAATATGGACACCAAATATTTAAAATTTCAAAGTTTTTCATTAGAAGGTTTCAAACAGTCATGAACACAATATTCGAAAAATTTAAATGAGTGCTGAAAAAGGTATTTTTGTTTCATTTCGAGTTAATGAGTCCGGGGCATGATCAACCCTTTCTCGCAAAATCCACACTTTTCCTCTCTTTAAGGGGTATGTGACACCCTTAATTTACTGTTCTTTTTTCCCCTGAGTATCTATGGAAGTGCCATTATTCTATTTCTTCCATTATTTTATTTTCCTTCCTAATTTCAGCAACACCCTATTGAACTCATTTTCTTTAATTTTCATTTTTACTGAATTTACTCAGCATATGCTTCAGTTTTTATCACCAATAAAATTCATATTCAATAGAATACAATGAAATGACGCAACAAAAAATCGAGAGTCGGAATAACTAGTAATAACATGAATAAATTGAGAAAGACCAATTCAATTGATTTTATGCAATCTACTTTCTCTTAAGCCCGTTAGAGGGGAAAAAAATGCTTTTGAATTTTAAGGAATGAAAGCAAGCGTATAACACTAGAAGGAGGGGGGAATAATTGTTTTTTTAAAAATAGTTCATGAGTTTGAGATTAAATTATTAAAATGCTTCCATTTTAAATACACAAAAAAAACATTTTCCTGGTTAATACTATGATGTGTCTCTAATGTTTATGCTGCTTATTCTTAATGAAAGCAATACTTCTAATGTACAACTGCTCCTAGAATCTATTTAAGGGTGAATTGACTTGTTAGAAAAAAAAATTAATCATACCAAATTAAATCTCTTTAAAAACTTGTATAATCAAAAATCACAATGGAAACATACAAAAGCTGATGAAATTGAACCCCATATCTTGTTTCTATTTATTTTGGAATGTGCAATTGCAATAAAACTCTCCATGTGCACACAATGTCAGTCACCTATAAATACTTCAATGTGCTTTCCTTCAATCTTTTTTTCAATTATTTAACTCTTCCCTAATTTTAACAAAATTTTCCTATTAAATTCAGGAAATACTTTTTTAAATTTTTGCATTTTCACAAAAATTTTCTATATCTTTTCATTTTTGAATAATTCAACTTCATATCCTTTAACATAAATTCACATTTAGTATATGTAATAATATTTATATCACCACAATTTTAGGGTCCAAATAAACAGCTAAATTTTCTTTTAAATTTCACCTACAATTCTCATGTCACTGAAAAATATACTTGTTTGAAAAAATTAAACTTTGTTTGGAT
Source organism: Araneus ventricosus (assembly GCA_013235015.1). Taxonomy (NCBI): domain Eukaryota; kingdom Metazoa; phylum Arthropoda; class Arachnida; order Araneae; family Araneidae; genus Araneus; species Araneus ventricosus. Next base: position 193,214 of record BGPR01002101.1, read on the forward strand.
TTCATACCCAAATAAAGCAATTGGTATTTAACTTCCCTATTTTTAACAAAATTTTCTTATTTAATTCAGGAAATACTTTTTAAAATTTTTACATTTTCACAAAATTTTCTTCAAATATACATTTTTTTTATAATCCAACTTTGTATTGTTAACAATAAATATAATATATAATATAGGTTCATATTCAATTAATGCAATATTAAGGTCACTACAATTATAGCACCCAAATAACCCAATTTTCAGTTAATGTTAAAAAACCCATCTTAAAATGAAGGTGCAAGTCAAGTAAGGAATATTTACATAGCTGCAGAATATGCAACTTTTCTATACAATATACAAAAATTAAATGCTAAGCATAAAAAAACATTCAATTTGAAAAAAAAATTACAATACAAGATGAAGAAATAAGAAATCTATTATTGAACTTTTAATAATTTTTCTACGTATAAACAACTTTTTACAGGATTTCTGGTACTTATAAAAAGACGTCTTGCAAAGAGCCATCTTAACAAACATCTATAACATAAACATATTCATATCATTATCCTTCTTAGTTCTGTAATCTCTCAATATTTTCCCCTTTTGCTCAGAAGTTGACAGCTTAACTGCAGAGGGTGTTTGCAAATTTGTTAGACTATTTCATTTTGATACAGGAAAAAATGGTCACATCAATTACATTTTTGGAAGTATACGTTATCATGTGCTACCCCAAAAAATTTTTACATGCAAAAATGGCACTTATGAAGAAGTGATGAAAGGAAGGCTATGTTTTCAGTCTTTCTGAAGAGAATTCTTCTTGCTCAGTTATTCAAACATGTTGTATGGTTGTTTTATATCTAATGACACAATAGGTATTATTCTCAATACGAAAGGAAAAAATTGTCTAAGTCTCTCTTCAAGTGGAAATATTGTTCCAAATATGCATAAAAAAAACGCAGGTCATCAAATACTGCTAGGGGGAGATATATAATGTTAAAACAAAATTATCGAAGTCAAAGGTATATTGAAAAATCATTACAATGCTCAGTGTCAACTGTAAACAAAATTATTAACACTGATTTAAATTATAAAAATAAAATGCTCATCTTATTTCTCCATGTTGTATCGCTGAACCCAGAATAGGCTGTAGAATTCTTTTTGAAAAGAAATTATCAGGAGAAAAATGAGAAAAAAAAACCCATTTTAGCAATAGATGAAATACAGGTCTACTTAAATGAATGCAAGAAAAAAAAAGATCAATTTGGTATCATCAAGAGGAGAAAAAATACATTAAAACATTGTTCAAAGAATCTAAAGAAGTTTTTCTAAGTGATTTTTTATTGTGGTAGGTTTTTCATATAATGGCAAATTAAAAGCAAAGAGAGTGCTACAATGCCATCAATCAGTAGAACTGCATCAAATCAAAAGCAAGCAGCCCTTTGTAGACATTGGAAAGCTGTCAAAGAGGAGATAAAATACGTATTTCGATACTCCAAAAAGCATTATTGTTATGACAATTATGATGTAGAAAGATTGTTAAGTATAAGAATTATCCAACTGAATATTTGAAACAACAAAAAGTTGTGAAAAAAAGGCCATCAAAAAAGTGCGAACAACCTGAAGACTCAGCACTCAGCGAACTCTCAGTTCTCTGCTGCATTCTTACTTAATGTCTAGCCTCACACTCAGCTACAGTTTCATTGAGTCATAGCGGTTAAAAAGCAATTGTGATGTGTGTGCCAAATTTACGACTAAAATAAACCAATGACTACTTCTATAGAACCATTATGACATACTTACAGAATAATTTTAGAAATTACAAGTAAAATGTTACCACATAACAACTTATAATCAATACATTGAACAATGATGTATACGCTGCAAAATGTTTGATACAGTTCAAATTCTTTAAGAGGGTAAGTCTTTCATAACAAGTTTGATTCAATTATGGAAACACAATCAAAATTAAAAAGGATGTATAGAACCATCACAACATACTTATAGAAAAATACAGTTTTAATATTCTTTCATAAGTTCAAATTCTTTAAGAGGGCAATTCCTTCATAACAAGTTTGATAAAGGTCAATTATCGAAGAACAATCAAAATTAAATAGGATGTATAGAACCATCATAACATACTTATATCTCAAACAGCTTCATCATAACATACTCATAGAAAAATAGTTTTAATATTCTTTCATACAGTTCAAATTCTTTAAGAGAGTAATTCCTTCATAACAAGTTTGATAAAGATCAATTATGGAAGCACAATCAAAATTAAATAGGATGTAGCAAAATTTAAAGCATTTTACTAATACATTGAAAATCAATTCATCAGAGTAATTGTGTATCCTAATAATGAAATGAAATTGCCATTTATCATTTATATTTGACTACAATTAAAATATATAAAATACATTGAACTAAAGAAAATATAAAATAAAATATACATAAATGATGGCTATATATATTTATAGATTTTATTGAAATTTAAAAAAAAAATTACTTTGTTTTTTGGAAATAATTTTTAATTTGTTGTACAGCATTGTTCTGGTATATGAATTTATTATCAATTCCCAAAGTTCAGTTGAATGTTCACTGCAAGTCAAAAAAGAATTTTCAATTTCCCTCAAATTTGCTATTAATCTTTTCAAAATTCCCCTTTGATGACTTGTGTTTGAAAAAATATAGTTGAAAATTTCACCGGATTTACAAATACAATTTACAAAGAGTTGCGAAGGATATTGTAATCCGGTTTTTGAGTTAGCAAACTCTTTAAATGACAAAAAAATATTAGTGGCAGTTGCTGCGTTGCTGGCATATATTTGATTTGCAGAGTTCACAGTAGATTTTCTGAAGAGATTTTTTTGAAATGTAGCCTGCCACATAAGTGGCACTGTTGAGCTCCAAATCATCCCAATTTTCCTGTGCTTCTGGCAATCCATGATGGTTCATCAATAACAAGATCTAGGCAATCTTCATCTGTTTGCGGGATGATTTGGGTGGATTCAAGAATGATGTCATCATCTGGCTCATAGTTGGCATTTCCACACATAGCATCAATTCAGCTAATAACATCCATGTCCTGTGCAGGAAGTCCACTGGAGTAGGATGGTCATTCGCCTCACCTAAAGAGAAAATATCAATTAAACACATGGAATTAGTAAACATTTTTAAGTTTCTATATATTTTTTA